>VMDO01018111.1:0-43055 GCA_007922755.1 Pedetes capensis
CCGCTGCTGGCCACTGTGTAGCTCCTCTGAAGCCCAATCCCTAATTTCAGTGTACGCCTAGTTTCATTCTTTATCTCTCAAACTAAATTATCTGTTTCTATTTATTCAATTTGTGTTTTAAACCCCTAATCGAGGCTTCTTATTGCTCCGGGACAGAAGGTGTGTGTTGTCTGTCCGCCATCTTGACTCCTCCCCAAAAGCTGTATTTCTTTAAACAGCTTTAACTGTACCCCACAAATTTTTATTTGCAATGTTTTAATTATTGAGTTCCAGATATTTTCTAATTTGTCTAATTTCATCTCTATTAATTGGTTGTATAAAAGTGTGTTTTGCTTAATTTTCAAATATGAAGGTGTTCAGATATTTATTCCTATTATTGTTGTTAGGTGCCTTTGAGTTGAGTCCAACTCATAACCACCATATGTACAGTAGAACAAAACACTCCCTGGGACTGTGCCATGCCCACCACTATTGTCAGTGCTTTTCTGCTCTTCATAGGGTTTTTGGTGGCCGATTATTTTAGGAACGGGCTGCTACGTGCTTCTCCCTAGCCTGCAGCACCTGGTATTTCCAGGCAGTCTCCCATTCAAAGACTAACCAGCACGACCCTGCTCAGTTTCTGAGATGGGAAGAATTGGCTGTTGTTGTTAGGTGACATCAAGTCAGTATCCAACTCATAGCGACCCTACGTACAACAGTGAAACACTATTGTCAGTGCTTCTCTGCTATTCCTAGGGTTTTCAATGGCAGACTGATTTGGGGAAGCAGGTTGCTGGGTCCTTCTCCCAAGGCTACAGTACCTGGTGTTCCCAGATGGTCTCCGATCCAAGTACTAACCATGCCCGACCCTGATTTGCTTCCGAGATCTGACAGGATCGGACGCCGCAGTGCTAGGGCCGCAGGCTATTGTTATTGGTATTGCATAAATTCCACTGTTATCTGAAAAATACTGTAAGATTCCAGTCCCTTGAAGTTTTTTTTGAGACTTTCTTTTTTGCTCAGCATATGCCTATCTTCATAAACGTTCCATGTGCACATGAAAAACAAAAAAAAGAAGAATGTGTTTCTCTGTTCTTGAGTATAGTCTTTCCAGATGTCAGATCAAGATAAACCTTCTATACTCTAAACCTTCTATACTCTACCTGCTTTGTTTTAGTAATTGCTGAGAAATGGGTATTAAAATCCCTAGATTGTAATTTGCTTTAGTTTGGTCAGTTTTTGTCTCACATATCTTAAAGTTCTGCTGAGAACACAAACATTTGTGAATTTTATGTTTCAAGGGAATTTGCCCTTTTATTATTGGGACATGGGTCTCTTTATTGCCAGTAACAATGCTTGTCTTTAAGTCTAGTCCAGCTGATACAGCTGATACACACCATCTTTGATATGCAGAGTGGTCACCATCCTAGTTTACCAGAAATTGTCCCTCTCTTGGCACTGACAACTCCTCCTGTAATAGCCTTCAATCCTGGAGGAAAGGGGTGGTTGGCCACTCCAGGTATCTAGTATGTGCATGATTTATCCTTTTCTGTCATTTTACTTTCAACAAATCTGTCTTTTTATTTAGAGTGGACCTCATTTAGACCTTATAGTTGGATTTTGCTTTTTTCATCCAGTTAGTCAATCTCTGCCTTTAAATGGAGTTTCCATGTGGCTTCAATGCCTAAGAATTTAGATGATAGGCAGTGTGTTAGGCTGACTTTCATTACTTTAACAGATATCTAAGATGACCATCTTAGAAAAAGAAATGGCTTACAGGTGTAGAGGTTCCAGTCCATGGCTGGTCGGCTCCATTGCTTTTTGGCCTGTGGTGAGGCAGCATATCATGGCAATAGTTTATGACAGACCATAACCACTCATTCCATGGCCAGGGAGCAAAAGAGAGGTGAAAGAAGGAGCCAGGATCCCACTATTCCCTTTGAGGGCACACTCTCAATGACCTAAAGATATCCCCCAAGGCCCCACATCTCAAAGATTCCATGACCTCCTAATATTACCACCCTGGAGATTGAACCTTTAATTCATGGGCCTTAGGAGGACATTTAAGATCCAAACTATAGTAACAGAATATTATTCAGCCTTAAAAAAGAATGAAATCCTGTCATTTGTGACAACATGGATGGAACTAGATCATTATGTTAAATGAAATAAGCCAGGCACAGAAAGACAAGTACTTACATTGATCTCACTCACATGTGAAATAAAGGCTGAGCTCAAAGAAATGGAGAGTTGAATGGTGGTTACCAGAGGCTGAGATGAGTAGGGAAGGAGGGATGAAAAATGTTGATCATTTGCTACCTAGTTATAGTTAGATAGAGGCAAGAAGTTCTGGTGTGTTATTGCAGAGTAGGATGGATATAAATAACAATAATGTAATATTTTTTAATCTAGAAGAAAGGATTTTCAGAAACTTCTTTAAAGTGTTGAAGAGTAAAGATGTCACATTGAAGATAAAGGTGTACCTGACTCATGCCATGGTATTTTCAGTCACACCATATAGGGAAGACAGGAGAGAATTGATGCTTTTTAATTATGGTGCTGGAGATTAATATTAAATATACCATGGACTGCCAAAAGAACCAACAGATCCATCCTAGAAGAAGTGCAACTATAGTGCTACTTAGGAAGCGAGGATGGCTAGACTGTGTCTTACATATTTTGGACATGTTGTCAGGAGGGACAAATCCCTGGAAAGGGATATCATGTTTGGGAGAATGGCCGGTCAACAAAAAAAGGAAGACCCTCAACTAAATGAATTGACGCAGTGGCTACAATAGTGGGCGTAATCATAAAAAGATTGTGTTCATGGCAGAGTGTTATAGGGTGTTTGGTTCTGTTTTACATAGGGTCACTATGATGTCACCTAATAATAAAACCATAGAGAAATGTCAGATGTTTGAGGAAATAAATATGTTTCACCAGATTTAAACATTACACAATATATACCTAAATTCAAACATCATATAATACTCCATAAATGTGAACATCTTTGAGTTTCTATGTCAGACTTGGGGCTAGGATTTAGCTCAGTTGGTAGAGTGCCACTCTGCAGTCTCTGAGGTCCCAGGTTCAATTCCCAGCACTGCAAAAATGGGAAAAGGACTTGGCAATCCATTCCCTAGGCAATCCCAAAACAATCAGCCACTGAAAATCCTATGAGGGTCACTATAAGTCGGACACAACTCAAGGGCATTAACAACAACAACATGTCAGACTCAACGGCACCTAACAACAAACAAATGTATCACTTAAAAATAAATTTAATTTTAAGAAATCAAATCATCCAGTAGCAACAATTTAATAAATTAATGGATAGCTGGATATCTTATTGCTAAAGATCCTAGGGTCTTTTGAGTTCTTTTTTCTTCTGTCTTCTTCTGCTCTCTCTTTGGTCAATCACCATTAGTCAAGTAAAGCACTCAAAAAGTAGATAGAACTGGTGCTGAGAGGAGTGGCACACACCTGTAATCCCAGGGACTCAGGAGGCATAGGCAGGAGAGTCACAAGTTCGAGGCCAGAAGCAGCCTACATAATTTAACAAGACTCTGACTAAAAAATAAAAATAAATAAAAAACTAAGGTGGATAGGCGGGGATTTAGCTCAGTTGGTAGAGCACTGCGCTGCAGTCTCTGAGGTCCCAAGTTCAATTCCCAGCACTGCAAAAATGGGAGAAGGACCTGGCAATCCACTCCCAAGGCAATCCCGAAACAGTCAGCCATTGAAAACCCTATGAGGGTCACTATGGGTCGGATACCGACTCAACGGCACCTAACAACAATAACAACAACAAAGGTGGATAGAGGTGTATCTCAGTGGAAAGCACTTGCAAAGTATGTACAAGGCCCCAGGTCCAACCCCTAAGTACAAAAAAAAAGTAGAAAGACCTGGAAAAGGAAGAGGGTTTAAAATTTCTATGTATTGGTTCTAAAAAGAGCTCTGATGACAAGAAGCATAGTTTTAAAAGTTTGTATCATTGGCCACAGTAAGATTTGGAGATTTTTGGTTGGTTTCACTTCTAGTTTAATACAAGAGAGGTACTGGCACTATATCAGGGCAAAAATTGTCTTAGTAATTCTACTTACAAAACCAGTATAAACATCAGTTCCAGAAGTTTCTGAGAAGAGTCATGATCATCTCATTCTGCCTCCTAAGCCAGGACTGTTTCTGACTGGTTTACTAGTTTATAAAAATAGCTCAATATTAGTATACAAGTTATTGTCATTGTTAGATGCTATCGAGTTGTGTCCAAGTCATGGCAACCCTCATAGTGTTTTCAATGGCTCATTGTTTCAGGATTGTTCTAGGAGTGGGCTTCCAGATCTTTCTCTTGTTCTTGTGGTGCTGGGGATTGAACCCAAGGCCTCAGAGAATGCAGAGCAGCACTCTACCAACTGAGCTAAATCCCTGCCCCAGTATATAAAACAACATGAAAGACAGAAACTGAAAAACTATCTCCATATCCTATACCAAGATTAGAATCCTGATAAAGAGCATGTGTACTTATAATTTTTATTTTAACCTTCATCTCAAACCTGGAAGGTGAGTTGAGCTAATGTTATTAGCCCCAATTTCCAGATTAGAAAACCTAGGCCCAGGAAGTTGTTGCTCTACTTTTTAATTGGTGACAAAGTAAGGTCTAGAACTACTCTCCTCTCACTCTTAGCATATGAGTGTTGCCACTAAACACCCACCCAGTAGGGTGGGTGCTGAGATGTTTTTCCTAAAGTTGCAGGTGTTTTTGCAATGGCCCATCCACACATTTTTGCTTGATTAATTGCCAAGTAACATAAAATCACACTGTAAAACCACATCAAAATTTCTATGTGACCATGTTAGACCTTCATTAAGTACTGACAGATTCATTCCTGTGATTGTAAGGTCATAAAACAGCAAAAGCCAATTCTCTATTTACCATTCAAGCTCATATCCTGGGACCCTTCAGTCTCTTACTAGCCAGTTGAGCTAATCCATGGTCTTTGCAATAAAAAGATACTGAAACATTTATAACTCTAAGGGCACACTTTGAGTGAATGTCAAACATTGTATATGATAGATTGGGCTATTTTTTCCTCAAGTACTGAGCAAACTTTGTGCTTAAAAATTCACTGTGTTGCTGATAATTGAAAATGGATTTACTTAGCTGGGTAGCTTTAATTAGTTTGCTGGTAAGTCAAAGACTTTGAGGTGAATGGGAATTTTTTTTTCTTATACCTGTAATGCATACAAGTGTTAAATCAAAGCTGACTCCAACAAAATCTAATTCTAAAAGCCCTAGAGTAAAATCAAGGTGAAACACTTCACACCACAACCATTGACCCAAAATAGAAAAAAGTCAGAATAGTCCAATAGCTATTACCACTATGGTTGTCCAAAAAAAGAAAACCAGTTTTCTTTTCTAACAAATCCCACAGTCATTATATTGCTGTGGCTGTTTGCTTGTCCAAAAGGTAATCATTTCTAAAACACATCAATTTAACAAGTATACAATAGAGACTAGAAGGAAACATATAAAGATGAAGAGAGGTAACTCTGATGGAGGAATTATTGATTTTTTCTTTCTATATTAGATATGCATTTAATGCTTCTGTAAGATTGTTATTTAAAAACTAAAAAGCAAGCGAAACTGAAGCTTCCCAGGGACAATGTCTCAGTATTTAGGGTACTAGACAGGGAATCAGGATCTCTGCCTGGAACTCTCAGCTCTTCCCTCACCCATACTTTGAGAGGCTCTCTTCATTTCACCCAGACTGAGCACCAATAGCAATAAAATGATGATAAATAAAACCACCTATCCAACTTCACATATTAGACCATAAAAGTAATAAAAATAGGCAGTTATCAAATTCAGGCAAAGAAGTTTGGCAAATTGGAACTTGCTTTTGGCAATGTGAGTAGACAAAAGTGAGAGCTGGTTCCTTGAATATTTGCAGCGAAGGATTCTAAATTGCAGGCCTGGGAACAAGGCATCCTTTCAAAAGAGCTATCCTACTACAGAATGTAAACTAAAGCACTTAAAGGCCTTAGCCAAAGCTCTTCAAGGCTGATATTCATGTTGAGCCTTGGCTAGAAAAAAGAAAGAGGGAAAAATAATTTTAAAACCATCAACCCTTCAATTTGAATATGAAACTTCTTTACATGTTTTGTTTTCTTTTTTACTAACATTTTTAATTAACAAATCATATTTGTATGTATTTATGAGACAAAGTTTGTAGTTTTGACATATGTAAGTCATGTAGAATTATTAAGTCAAGCTGATAAATATACCTGTCACCTTAATATTTTCTGAGACTTTTGAAATTTACTTAGTTATTTTAAAATATATAATTATTACTGACTACAATCAATTTGCTACATAATAGTTCTCAAAATTTATTCTTTCTACCTATCTGGAACTTTGTATTCTTTGATCAACCTTTCCCCATTGCCTCCTTCCCACTCTAACCTCCTCTTGCCTGTGGTAATCATCATTCTACGTTCTACTTCTATGAGATCAACATTGAAATCATGCAGAATTTGTCTTTCTATTCCTGGCTTATTTCACTTTGTACAATGTCCTCCAGGTTCATCCATGTTGTAAATGACAGAAATTCCTACTTTTTAAAGATTTAAGAGCCTTTATTGTATATATATATATAATTTTCCATATCCATTATCAATTAATGTGCACTAAGTGAACATGGCCTGCAGCACTGTGGCATCCGATCCCATGGGATCTCAGAAGCTAAGCAGGGTCAGGCCTGGTTAGTACTTGGAAAGGAGACCACCTGCAAACACCTAGTGCTGTAGGCTTGGGAGAAGGACTCAGCAACCCACTCCCAAAAAACAATCAGCCATTGAAAACCCTGTGAATAGCAGAGAAGCACTGACAGTACTGTTTCACTTGTTGTACATAAAAGTTGCTATGCATCAGCCACTGACTCAAGGGCACCTGACCATAACAGTGAACATGGGAGTGCAGACTTCCCTTCTACATATCAATTTCAGTTCTTTGGATATACACCCAGGAGTGTGATTCCTGGATCATATGGTTCTATCTTAAATTTGTTTTGAGAAACTGCTCTACTGTTCTCCATAATGACTGTCCTAATTTATATATCTATTAACAGTGTGTGAGGGTTCCCTTTTCTTTACAGCCTCACCAAGGTTTATCTTTCATCTTTTTTTGAAAAGCCATTCTAACAATGGTTTGTTTGAGATGATATCTCATTGTGGCTTTAGTTTATATTTCCCTAATGTTTAGTGATGCTAAGTATTTTTCATGTACTTATTGGCTTCTTTTATAGGTCTTCTTTTAAAAAATATCTATTCAGTCACTTGCCTATTTGTTAACTAGGTTGTTTATTCTCTTGCTATTGCTTGAATTCCTTATATCATTTGGTACTAACCCTTTAACAAATGTATGGTTTACAGATATTTTCTCTCATTCCATATGTTGTTTCTTCGCTTTTGTTTCCTCTGATATGCAAAGCTTTTTAGTTTAATGAAATCCCATTTCTCTGTCTTTGTTTTTGTTGCCTGTGCTTTCAGGGTCATACCCATAAAAGCTTCTTATTACGTTTTCTTATTAACAATAACAGTATTATTCCTGTTTATTTCACAAGATTATGAGGGCCAAATTAAGTAATTTCATTAAAAGAACCCCAAAACTGTTAAACTTTTTAACTATTAATTTACTTGAGTCAGAACATTAAAATACAGAACATAAGTCAGTGAGTAACCTTCCCAGTAAATAAAGCATAAAATAACATTTCTATAATTTCTAGCCAAGTACAAGTGTATACTAATCCTTCTTCATGCCTCTTGTAGGAGACAGATTTTCCAGAGAAGACAAGTTGCAAATTAGTGAGCCCTTCATCCACAAGAGAATATAATTATTATATTCACATGGAATGATAGTTGATCAAGTTGTCAGTACAAACATGACAGGAGAGAAAATATTTTATCTATCTAAGACCAAAAATGGTCTTTAAGCCTACCCAAAAGCTTATATAAAGTACAAAAATTATTTTGCAATAGTGTTGTATCAATTTTTGAGTGTAGATCATTCATGTATCCAAACAAAGGCAATGAAATATAGAAAGAATACATTAAGACCAAGTTGGATTTATACCAGAACTGCAATATGACTCACCATATTAACACAATAAAGAAAAAAATCAATGATCATCTCAGTAGAATTGCAGAAAACACATTTGATGAAACTCAACAACACATATAGTTAAAAAGAAAACAATGCAACAAACTAGAAACAGATCTTGTTTAATCTGAAGCAAGATGTCTATCCCCCCTCAAAAAAAAACCCCACAAACCTACTACAAACATTCACTTAATGGTGAAGTATAAAGTCTTTCCCTTTAAGATTGGGAATTAGAAAAGAAAACCTGTCACTACTCATATTTAACACTGTAGTAGGGATGGGGACTCATAGTGACCCTCAACAACAACAGGGATGGGGAGGCAGAGAGGATGTCAAGAAGGAGGAAGGAAGGGAGGGAGGGAGGAAGGAAGGAAGGAAAGGGGGAGGGAGGAACAGGAAGATATATAAAGAAGAAAAAGAAAAACTTTCTATTTGCAGATGTTATGATATGAATGTAGAAAATACGAAAGAATCTACACATAACTTATTATAATTAGTAAGCATTCTATGTTGGACTTTTCATCACTGTGACAAACATCTGAGAGAATGACTTAAAAGAAGGAAAGAATTTATTTTGGCTGATAGTTCCAGAGGTTTCTATCCATCATGTCAGGGAGGGAATGGTGGACTAGAGCAGCTCACATCATGATGGCCATAGAGAGAAAACATGCCTGTGCTAGTGGGCTTCTTCCTTCTTCCCTTTTTATTCTGTCTGGGGCTCCAGATTATCAGATGGTGCTACCCACATTCAAAATAGGTCTTCCCCCTTTAGCTAATCACCTCTGGAAACACCTTCACACACAAACCTAGAATGTGCTTTACTAATTTCCTAGCTTCTCTCAATCCAACCAACTTGACAAATAAGATTAGCCATCACAATAAGGGAATTTAGATAATTTCTCAGATAAGAAGCCTAAGTAGAAATTAATTGTAATAATTCCATGTGCCAAAAAGTAAATGGGAAATATTTTAAATGATACAATTATGCCTGCATTTTAAAAAAACATAAACATCTAGGAATAAATCTAATAAAAGATCTGTAAGACCTCTACATAGAAACCTATAAAACATAGATTGGAAGAGTTAATAATATATTATGTCAGGTGTCTACTAAGATTGGTAACATTTCTTGAATTATAGAAATTGACAACTGATTCAAAATTTTATGTGAAAATGCAAAAGGCCAAGGATAGTCAAGAAATCTGATGAAACTTAAAATGGGAAGATTCACCATATCAGATATTAAGATTTATAAACCTATGGTAACTAAGACAGAATAGAAATAGACCACTGAAGCAGAAGAGAAAGTCCAGAAACTGGCCTGCAGTTTTATGGAGAATTGATTTATGTCAGGAGGCAGAAATTTATTTTCAGTAGTGCTGAGTAGATTGGATACTCTTATGAAGGGAAAATAACTTTAACCCTATCTCATACCATAAATAAAAATTAAGTTCAGGTGGATTATAGATCTACATACATATAAATGTTCAAAGAGATTCTAGATGATAACATAGGATAATAACTTCATATCTAGATGGAAGAGATAGAGTCACATAGCATACAAAAAGAAGTTAAAGAAAATAATAATTAGACTACATTAAAATAAAGGAAATTAAAATACAAAACAGAACTTCTTTTCATTAAAATGTAGCATCAGGAGAGTGAAATGCAAACATGCACTAGGAAAATGTTTACAAGATATATAAAAAACAAAGAGTTCATATTCAACATGCAGAATATCTACATGGCATATCGTCTAGTAGATAATCGAGCAAAAGATATAAACAAGTACTTTTTCAATAAGGATATCTGAACTGCTAATAAACATTTATAAAGATATTCAACTTCATTAGTCATTAAGGAAATGCAAATTTTAAAACTGGTGTGATTGTTACATACTCACCAAAATGGCTAAAGTAAAAAGACCTAGTAATACTGTAGAGAACTATATTGCTGTAAAGAATGTAATGCTGTACAAAAAAGGGGGGGAGAGCAATCAGAATGATCATATGTGGGACTATACAAAGCTGAAAACCTGGGGAGAAGGAACCAGCAGCCCGCTCCCAAAACAATAAGCCATTGAAAACTCTATGAACATAAGAGAACCACTAACAATAGTGTGGGCATGACATAGTGTTAGGGAGTGTTTCCTTCTGTTGTACATAGCATCACTATGAGTCAGATCTGACTAAACAGCACCTAACAAATAACTTATCTATAATGTTAGAAATAAGGATATGGTTATTTTTGGGGAGAAGATGGTGAGACAAAGACCTAGAAAAAACACAAATGGGAATGGGGAGGATTCTGGGGGTGTATATCTACTCTTGCAGTAATGTTTTTTTGATCTGCCTGGCAGTTATGCATCTGTGTTCACTTTGTGACGCTTCATTAACCTGTACACCTAACACTTGTGCACCTCCCTGGAGGTGTACTTCAAATATTAAAAGTTTACTTAAAAATTGAGCCATCAGTATTAAGAACTAGAGGAGTATGGCCATCAAAAACAGACTATGATGCAGGCTGACAAATTTCCTGAAAATCTTCCAATCATAAGGTATTCTTTGAAAATTAGGACAATATCCTTTTGTTCACTAGTTTGTTTCTAAGCTTTTCCTAACATCTCACAGCAAAAGTCTCAGGGAGTTGTTTTGCCTTTAATAAAGCATGAAAGTAGAAAATAAAGTGGTGAGTAACAGGATGGAGATAGGGTGAGTGGGGAAAGGGGAGATGCTGGAAATTGGTCAATGATTTCAAAGTTATGGTTAGAGTGAATTCTGATGTCCTGTTGCACATCATAGAGGCTAGAGATAATAGTAATATATCTCAAAATAGTTAAAAGAAGGGATTTTAAATATTCTCACCACAAAAAATAATAATTATTTGTAGTAGATATGCTAATGAGCCCAATTTGATCATTTCACAATGTTTGAACTGAGACACCACATCATACCTCATAAATATATAATTATTTGTCATTTAAAAATAAAACTTCTTCCAAAAAGGAAAAGGAAAGAAATCTAACAAATAAATAAATCCAAAGCTGTAATATTTTTCTTCAAATGCTCCCTAGACCTTGAGCAGTAGAAATAGCTAGTAGGGGAGAGAGGCAGTGAAGATCCATTAAACCTCAGCATGGGAAAGGACTTCTGGAAGGCATTGGTCTAACCTTATGCCACGCAAGTAGCCACCTGATTCACTGTAACCAGTAGTCACTTAGCTTCTGCTGAAATCTCGTCAAGGTCAAGGAGCTGAGGCAGCCTAGTCCCTAGATGAAAAGCTTTCTATATCTACAAGTCAGCCTATGAAAACCCTAAATCTGCCTCTGTTAAGTTCAGACCCTTTGGGTATGGTAGGAAAACACCTTTCCAAATAACAGCTTTCCAAGAAAAAAAAAAAAAAAAAGAGTAGATATCACATACCCCAGACAGTTTCTCTGCCCCTGTAGTTCAAATGTTGAATGTTCTCCCAAAGGCCCATGTCATAACAATCTTGGTCGCCAGGTGGCACTACTGGGAGGCAGTGGAACCTTTAGGAGATGTGTCATAGTGGGAGGCCCTTAGATCACTGGGGACTTGCCCTTGAACAGCATTGTGGGACTAAGGCCTCTTCCTCCTTCTCTTTGCTCTGTGGCTCATTGTGTAAGCAATATTGTTCTGTCACATGCTCCCTGCCATTGCAATTTGGCATGCTTTCCACAGGCTTAAAGCAACGAGTCTGCCTGATCTTAGACTGGAACCTTCAAAACTATGAGCCAAAATAAACCTTTTTTCTTTATAAGTTAATCATCTCCAGCATTTTGTTACAGTGATGGAATGCTGCTATTCCCCAGCTTTCATTCCTATTACTGAATAAGTGGATAAATCACATTAGCCCTAATTCACCCAGCTGCTCTGAATTTGGCAAGGGTAGGAGGACAAGAAAAACCAATTTGGACTTCTGGTCTAAATTATGTCTTCAGCAAAACTAAATCAACTACATCAAGACTGTAAGCAGGAAAGGCAGTAATTGAGCAACTAAGAAAGGTACAATCAAACTCAAATTGTTCAGATTGTCTGTTTTTAACTGGAGATAACTCAAACACAATAGTAGTAAAGGTAGGTGATTGACATCCTTAACTTTTAACTGTGTATATTGACAAGTGAGACTAGTTCTTTTACAAGCTTTTCCCTCCATAAACATTTAATCTAAGGTCTTCTGAGGATAATGCTTTGCAACCAAAGCAGAGACTTTATAAGCTAGGTTCTCAGCTTCTGTGAAGTGGATTTAGATAACATCTATAGATAATGACTAACATACTTGCAAGAGGGTAGTGATAAGGGATGTACAACTTCACACACTAAGGAAGTGGCAGGGTCAGAAGCAGAGTACAGAGAACCTGCTTCTTGGTCTGTTGTTTGTCTGTTGTTAGGTGCCATTGAGTCGGGTCCAACTCACAGTGACCCTATATACAACAGAATGAAACACTCCCTGACTCTGTGCCATGCTCAGCACTGTGTCAGTGCTTCTCTGCTATTCATAGAATTTTCAATGGCTGTTTGTTTTGGGAGTGGGATACCAGGTCCTTCTCACATTTTCACAGTACTTAGGATGGAATCCAGGGACTCAGAGAGCACAGACCAAGCCCTCTACCAACTGAGCTAAGCACCAGTAAGGCCTATTGGCCTAGAGTTCTTCAATATGCTCCTGCCCTGCAAAACATTGGGAGAAGGCATTCTAGCCCTGTCATCAATGGGGATGACATGTGCTTCAGGGTCCCTGAATCACCTGGTGAAGAAACCATCCAATCTCATATGCATATATGTAAATATAGAAAATGGAAAATCTAACTGTTCATCCTATGTATGCTTTGATTTTTCACACCCACACCTGGGACCATACGCCATGAATTAAATTAAGAGCAACTGTTGATTTAATGGCTGATTTGGAATTTTTTAAAAAACCAGACAATGCTTTCTTTAGCTAGCTCTATTCTTTAGAAGATAATTACACTTTAAATGGGAGACATTAACCATACCCCTAGGTAGTGGATTTTGAACTTTGCAAGATTGATGGCTGCTTCTTCATATTTAAAGAAACTCAGCTCCAAAGATTGCAGAGTTAAGTAGGAATGACAGTTACCCAACCTGTACTTCACTGAAACTTTTGGAACCTGGAGAGTAATTAGAAGGGGTTTTCTCTTCTTATTTCATTTTAAGAAAAATAAAATTGGATCACAAAAATCAGAAATTTAGAGCTAGAAAAAGGCATTTAAAATTTTGTCACGAGCTAGAGGACAATGGCCAGACTTCACTATGTTGTTGTTGTTGTTAGGTGATGTCAAGTCAGTATCCAACTCATAGCAACACTATGTACAAGAGGGGAAACACTATTGTCAGGGCTTCTCTGCTGTTTATAGGGTTTTCAATGGCAGATTGATTTTTGGGAGTGGGTTGCTGGGTCCTTCGCCCAAGCCTACAGTATCTGATGCTCCCAGGCGGTCTCCCATCCAAGTACTAACCAGGCCCAACCCTGCTTAGTTTCCAAGATCTGATGGGATTGGATGCCACAGGGCTACAGCTGTAGACAGACTTCATTATAGTAAGTGCTTATTACACATTTTATATTTTTTAATTTAATACTTACATCAACCTAGCTGGGCAATGTGGCACATTGCCTGTAGTCCTAGCAACTCAGGAGGCTGAGGCAGGAATATCTCAAATTCCAGGCCAGGGGTAGGCAGTACAACCTGGCAAGACCCTATCTCAAAATTTAAAAGTTAAGAATGGTCTTGGTGGTCAGCTCAGTGGTAGAGCACTTGCCTAGTATTTGAGAGGCCCTGAGTTCAACCTCTAGTACTGAAAAAAAAAATTATATCAACTTTATAAAGTAGGTCAATAGCCTTATCTTCCAGAGGAGAAAAAATGAGATTCAGAGAAGTTACATGATTCTACACAGTAGACAAAAAAGGTAAACAGAATAAGCTGAGGTTCAAACTCAGATCTTTCTTTTCCCAGCCTGCATTCCTGACTAATGCAATCGTACCCCTTTCCTTCCTATCCCCAAAACCTTCCTCAGTTAAAACTATTATATCCCTCTTGCTTTAAGGGACCTCTGATCATCTATAATAACACTTATAATCTTATTTGTAGTCTATATTCTCCCACTAAAACAAAAGCTCCATGAGGAAATAGATTTTGCCTATCAGGTTCACTATTATTCCCAGGTCGTCACACATAATAGTCACTCAATCAAATGTTTGTTGATTTGGTGAGTATTCTTGTTCAAAAAAGTAGTAAGAATCAGAAATAGAACCAAAAGCCAGATACCCACTGGCTCCTAGATCAAGGCTTACTCCAAGGCCATAGTGTTTCATTCTCCTAAAACTGGGGAGCCTTTTCAATACTGGTGTCAATATCCCATCCCTTCACCTGCCTTTATAATAACCCTCCTGCCCTAGATAGACACTCTTTGTGTAGACAAAAGTGATCTAGAAAGAGTGGGCATATAAAGAAATATAAACTCTGGTCCTTGGTCTCAAGGGGTTCACAGCATGCTGGAAAATCAGGAAATAAGCCTTCAAAAAGTAACTCCCCCTGCAAAGCAGCTTATCCAAAGTAACCAGTGAGCAGCTGTTTGTAACAAAGTTTATCATTCTGCAGAAATTTCAGTTCCCAGGAAATCTAAAGCATCTCTAAGGTGAGCAGAAAGACTCCAATTTGCCAGCTCTGACATCTCCAGCACCTGCTGTTAATCACACACCTGCACTCGGCCATGATTTAGTGGCTCCTGTGATTGGCCATTTCAATTGCTGTCTCTGTAGATCACTGTCCCAGCTGAATATCCAGGGATCACATTCATCAAAAGCATAATTTGGACAGAACGTGACTGTTTTTCTAAAGCTGAAGGGATGGCATCAGCAAGAAAAATTGGCAGTATCTTGAAAGGAATGTCGTTTGTCTCTCAGGAAAATGAGTAATTTTTTATTATTATTTTTACTATTAAAAGGAAATCATCAGTTCTACAGGTGTGGTTTCAAACGTATTGGGGTCTTTATTTTTGACCATCTGTTAAAAACAAGCCTGCAGTCATACCACTGTGGCATCTGAACCCATCAGATCTCGGAAGCCAAGCAGGACTAAGCCTGGTTAGTACTTGGATAGGAGACTGTCTGGGAAGACCAGATACTATAGGCTTGGGAGAAGGACCTGGCAACTCACTCCCCAAAACAATCAGCCATTGAAACCCCTATAAATAGCAGAGAAGCACTGACAATAGTGTTGCACCTGTTGTACATAGGGTCGCTATGAGTCAGACACGGACTTGGCTCCTAACAGCAACAACAACAATTAAAAACAAGCCAAGAATTCAGCAACTACCACTTTAGTATGCAGAGGATATCAGAAATTCCCTGAAAAACAGGACAGCGAGTTAAAGTGATGTTAAAAGGCAGCAAGGTGAGTTGCCACAGCTCTGTGCTGAGAAGTGTAATTTTGTGTGGTGGTGTCCTCTCTGCCTGCCCACCAGCCCTCCCCATCCAGGGCCTCACAAGAAGGGAGATGTCCCTGGCTAAGCTGATGACAGCACCCCATTCCTCAGCCCCAATGACTGGCCACACCTAGGTTTACCAGACCTCTTCTCCTGAAGCAGGCAGGGAAGAGCCCCTCTTTCTGTTTTGGTTGTGAGGTATAAGGATATAACAGAGCTTCCTGCAGCCATGTGGAAGAGTCTGAGCAAAAGAAGCCAGCATACCAGCATTCCAGAGTCTGGAATAGGAGACAGATGCAAACAGAGTCAATTCCCCAAGTCCAGTCATAGAAGTTTCCTGAACTGCCTCCCCCTGAAGCTCTTATATAAGCTACCTTAGATCCATCCAATAATTCCTCCCTCTCCTCTTTCTTCTTAAACTAGTTACATTTGAGTTACAACATTAGCAATACAAAGTTACTGACTAATAGGAAACCCCATCCAGCAGTGGGGAGATGCAAATCACAGTGCCTTAATCATAGAATGAGCTCCACTGCCACAAAGTAGAGGCAGTGAGGCTCACTGCAGGCCCACCCGGGAAGGAAAAATCCTCCTCATAAAAACAACGCAGGTGTTCACTAGTATATGTGGTATCTTGGTGGACAGTCAAGGGTCACATTTTGGTGGTTTGGTATAAAAATATTGAAATCTAACACCATACTGGATACTTCTGATAGCCGTCAGCAGGATCTTATAAGAGGAAAATAAGCCTTACTCCAAACTGGCATTTCCTAAAGTAGACAGGAAAAAAATGAGATCAATACATGGTGATGTTAAAACAAAGGCCCTTTTTGTCTATGGCTAGTGATCCAAAGCCACTGAGGGTCAGACAGCCGTGCCACCTACAAAACCCTAAATGTGAATACTTTGCCCCACAATGTTATTTCACTGACAAGGAGAGGTGAGAACAGGAGTAACCTAGAAATGGGAAGACTGACCACCCAGACTAAACAACGCCTGCTGGGAACTTCTCCCTGAGCAAAGACAGTCATTTTTTCCATCATAAAGTGTAAATAATCGAGTACTAGACAGAGGCCAGAGGGAAGCTGAGCTATGTTTTACCTGTTCAGCTTCTCGCTTCAATGGCCCCGAGGCAGGGACCAAGGAAGAAGTGATTAATCAGAAGCCATGGAGAATAGGCAAAGCTGTATAGAATAGTTTCTAGAAAATAGAAACTTCAAAGGTAGGATCCAGAGTCATATATTATGACCTAATAAGATTTCTGGGTTTTGTAAGTCAACAGAGCCCATCAAAATGAATTCAGCAATAACACCTTAATATCTAACTAGCTCTTTAAAGGGGCTGGGGTTTAGCTCTGTTGGTAGAGTGCTGCTCTGAACTCTCTGAGGACCCAGGTTCAATCCCCAGCACTGCAAAATGTGAGAAAGACATGGCAATCCACTCCCAAAGCAATCCTGAAACAATCAGCCATTGAAAACCCTATGAGGGTCACTCCTACTCCATGGCACCTAACAACAACAAAGCTCTTTAAAAGAAGCATTTTGCTGGGGACTCTCCTAAACTGGAAGGCTGTATGTGCTCAATCTCTAGGGTAATCCCTTAGGTCACTGTAACCACAATGATACCAAGGGGGTTTCCCAAAGAATATAGCCTTTCTCAGGCTGTCCCTCCATTATGGCCACAGCAGGAAATGATTAAGGGAAAGAATACCAAAGCCTCAGAGCAGCCAAGACAGAGTCAGAATGGATTTGCCTTACGAGGAGAGGACTGCGGCACATTCTCCAAAGTCATCCCACTGTATCTTCCTTATCCTTTTTCCCTTTTCCAAACAGGAAATTTCATTGTGGCTCTTGTGTTTTTGTGTAGTGCTATATCTTGGAGGAGTTGAAAATGGTTAAATTAGTTCTAGTGCCCACAGATTTCAGAAACTCAGTGTGCCATATCTGACCTGACTGAGAGAAAAGTATTGTCTCAGTCTCTTTGTGCTACTATAACAAAACACCACAGACCAGGTAATTTATAAATATCAGAAATTTATCTCTCACAATACCAAGTTGCTTATAAGTTCATTGTCCTATTCCAAGATATGATGTTACTGAAGTAACTTCTGTGGTACAGGAATTCTGTGTCCTCACAGGGCAGAGGGCAGATAGCAAGCTTGCCAGGATGCTGTGTGAAGACTCTTTTGTAATGAGGTTTAATCCCATCCATGAAGAGAGGAGCCCTCATGGCCTAATCACCTCTTAAAGATCCCACCTCTTAATACTAGCACTAGAAACTCCTAAATTTTGAATAGGACACATTCAAACATAGCAGGCAATTGACCCAAGACCCAGCACTGGGTAACATACACAATAGTTGGCTGACAGTTTGCAACACTCTCTTGAAGCAGGAGAGGGGGTATACTGGTGATTACACGTGGATTGACTGCATTTTGTAGGTAGAAGTTGGAATTTTATAAATGGAAAGAATAGGAATTGTGATGTCAGGGAAATTCACAATGGAACCTCACCATGGCCATAGAAATTGGTCCAACATATGATCCAAACCAGCTCCATCAAATTTATTGTCTGAATTATTTTTGCTGGAACTTTTAAGAATGGTTTCTCTTTCTTTTTTGGTCATAAACAAGAAAAATAAAACCTCAGAGCTACTTGAAGACAAAGTCTCCAGAACCCCATAAGAAGTCTTTGTGTAAAATGAAAATGTGTCTGTTCTTCAAATCAATTAACTGGTTTTCATTAGCAAAGACACTTGAGTGCCATCTTCTGGAAATTTTCCGTAATAGGCACACAGATCTTTCATGTCTATGGTATGATTTGTGCCCCTTCTATGGAACACTATAGCTCAGTTGGTAGAGTGCTTGATCTGGGTGCTCTGAGACCCTGGGCTTCAACTCCAGCACCACAAAAATGGGAGAAGTCCATGACAACCCAGTCCTGAAACAATCAGCCATCAAAAATCCTATGAACAGCAGAGAAGCACTGACATAATGCCAGGCATAGCATAGTGTCTGGGAGTGGTTTTGTTCTGTTGTAGACAGGATTGCTATGAGTCAGATCTGACTCAATGACACCTAATGACAACAAAGATGGAACACAATCATATACTGCACACCATACATGGCAGCCCTACTGATAACTATGTCCCCTACTACCTGAGGAAGTTTGACCAAGTGATGCCAGTACTCCCAAAAGAAGCAGAAATGGGGACTAAGAAATTCCCACAGGCTTCAAGGTTTTGCTTGTTGTTCCAAAAGTCTCCAAAGTTGACCTGGCTACTATAACTCTTCCTTCAATTCTTCAAACAACTCCAAATCCTTTGCAAAACATTTTTTTCTCCAAAGCTAGTGTTATTGTTGTTATTGTTGTTATTGTTAGGTGCCACTGAGTCAAGTCCAACTCATAGCAACCCTATGTACAGTGGAAGGAAACACTACCCAATTCTGTGCCAGGCACATGATCTTATTTATGTTTAAGACTATTGTTTCAGATACTGTGTCAATCCATCTGGTGGAGGGTTTTCCTTTTTTTCATTGATCTGCCACTCTCCCAAACATGATGTCTTTCTCCAGGGATTGGTCTCTCCTGACTATGTGTTCGAAATATGTAAGATGCAGTCTGGCCATTTTTGCTTCCAAGGAGCCCTATGGTTGCAGTTCTTTTGGCAGTCCATGGCATATTCAATAATCATCTCTAGCACCATAATTCAAAAGCATCAATTCTTCTCCTCTCTCCCTTGTTCAACGTCCAGCTCTCACAACCATATGATGCGACTGAAAATACCATGGCATGAGTCAGGCGCACCTTTGTCCTCAATGTGACATCTTTACTTCTCAATACTCCAAAGAGATTTTTTGCCACAGCTTTTCCCAAAGCAATACATATTTTGATTTCTTGACTACTGCTTCCACGGGTGTTGATTGTAGAGCCAAGTAAAGCAAAATCATGGACAAGCTCAATCTTTTCTCCCTTTATTGTGAAGTTGCAACTGGCCCAGTTGTAAGGATTTTTGTTTTGTTAATGTTTAGTCCCAATCCTTACTGAAGGCTATGTTCTTTGATCTTCATTAGTAAATGTTTTAAATCCTCTTCACTTTCAGCAAGCAGAGTTGTGTTGCAAATATACTCAGTTTTACCCAACATCTATCCATATAGCCCTAGTTAAGTCACTTGATCTTCAAAAGCCCAAGTTTCCTCAGTTATAAATTAACAATTAGAAAAGAAGCTTATGAGATAAACATATTAAAGGGCTTTGAGAGTGCAATGTACTTCATGATGGAAGGAGTTCCAAATGGCAATGAAAATGAGGATGACACTGATAATAATTTAGACAGAGCAAAAGAAGATGCAAAATGTATTCCCATTATTTTTTTTCTGTGTTCCTGTCTTTCTTCCCTGGATGAGGGATGTTAATACAGAAGGAAAGAAAAAGAAGATAAAGATTTCACAAATTTAAGTCATAATCAAGAGTCATGAGAGGATGGATTGTGCCCCTATGAACAAAAGGTTCAAAATCCTCTCCTGCCCTCTTCCAACAGGAAGAATCAGAGGTGGGTAACTGCAGATAGCAATTGTGATGTAAAGCCATGAAATATAATCCCCATCCAAAATCAATAAATTATAACATAAAACCTGGGATGTATTATTTTCCTCAATATTTTCATCAGCTACATATTATAAGTAGTCTCTGGCACATGGTGTGGCTTATCCACAACATAACTTTATATTGAGGCATATCCTCAATGAGGCAGGGTCAGGAGGTGGGGCCTTTGGGTGCTGACCTCACTAATTGACTAGTGTTTTTCCTGAGAGACTGGGCTGGCTCTCTCAAGACTCTCTCATGGGTGTAAATTAGGTCTCATGGGACTGGATTAGATATTTTCATAGTGGGTTGCTATGAAACAAGCCCAACACCCCTAGGTCGCTCTTACACATGTATTCCTTCTGCACACACCCACTTTCCCTTTCCTTTTCTCCAACATGCTGTGATGCAGTTAAGAAACCCTGGCCAGAAACTGACCAGATATGGCCACCTTATTTTGGACTTCCAAGCACCCAGAATAACAAGTCAAACAATCCCTTTTCTTCATAAATAATGCAGCTTCAGATTTTGTTATATCAACAGAAAATGGACTAAGAGGGTATATCAACAAGCTGGTAAAAAAAATACCAATTATTCTCAGAAACAACAGAATAAATACTAATCCAAGTCAAAGACCTTCACCTATGCTAACCGAACACATTTAGTGGAGACAATAAACATCAGTTAAATAAGAAAGCAGGTTGAAAACTAGAGTGCTCAATATAAGACATGACCTACTAATTTGCTGATCATTGGACATAAGCAGGGACTGGTATATTTGTATTTGGAGATGCCAGATTGCATTCATTTATCAGAATAACCCAATATATTTCATCCTGGCCTTTTCCTTATCTTTCTATACTTCAATAAATTCACCTGACCTTGAAAGAAAATTAATTAGCCAGCAAATCTTTATTAAGACTCACCGTTTGCAAAGCCTTGTGCTAGACAATTTAGGGCCTTAGAAAATTAATTAAAACATGACTCATGCCTCCAAGAAATTTAAAATATAAGTGGGGAAAGAAAGTAGTCACATATGCCTAGTTCATTCAGTAGTTCACTTATCGATTCATTCAACAAACATTTATTCAGTACTTAATGAGTGCCAGAAGAAAAAGTAAGGTGAACATGGTCCTACCTAATAGAGGCTACAGTCTACCAAGGAAGAGACATTAAATACATTTAATTTTAACCTATAGTTGGTGCTTTTAAAGGAAAGCTATATGATGCCTTGAGATTTTTTTTTCTGAGAAAGTCACAATGAAGGTGACTTTAAGGGTTGGATGGCAGCTGGACAGGTGAGGAAAAAGCAATCGAATATTTCAGGTAAAAGAAAAAGCACAAATTAAAAAACTACAGCTGGTGAGTGTTCAGGACATGGAAACTAACAGAAAGGAGACCAGAGTGGCTAAAAGAACAGTGAGAGGGAGGCACAGGTCAAGATGCAGCAGAAAGGCCTGACAGTGGCAGGTTGTGTGATGGGCCATGTTAAGGATCTCATTCTGATAGAAGTTAGAAACCATTCAAAGGCTGTAAGAAGAGGAGTGTCATAATCATACTCAAGATTTTTAAAGGTGACTCTGGTTGCCTAAGTCAAGAACGCATTGGAGGATGGCAAAAGCAGATTCAGAAGCCCAGTCCGTGTGCACCTGCCTATGTGAATACCTGGCTGCAGATGGCCAAATCACGTCAATAGCCACCACCTCATTATCAGCACACAGTCCCTTCCCAGCTCCTACTGACCTCATCAACCCCTTCAGTTAGAGGAAAAAGCTCTCTAGGCACCCTAAAAGGAAACTCAGAACATACTTTTTAATAGCAATAGTGCTGTAAAATGCAGTTGAGTTTCATAGTTTAATTAATACCTTAACTTTTATGGTGTCTCTTCTTTTCAATGTTCAGCAATTTTATAATTAAGAGGAACCTAGCACACTTCAAAAGATTCCTATAAAATGATCAAAGTACATTATATACATGTATGAAAATGTCACAATGAAACCCATTATTTTGTACTATTAATATATGCTAATAAAAATGTCTGAAAAAGGTTATGAAGATGTTAGAGGGATTTAAATATTAGTTCTATTGTACAGCAAGAAAAGCTAAAGGTGCTTCCAAGTATACTGAAGGCTTTTATACAGATAATGAATCAATATCAAGAGGTATGTTGTTGTTGTTAGGTGCTGTCAAGTCCAATCCAATTCATGGTGATCCTATTGGTTCATGACATTCATCAGGCCAAATTTTTGTCCATGTTTGTGAAATCAATGATTCTACAAGGAGTAGGAAGAGACAGGAAAAGCCAGGATCCAGTGCATAAGTGAAGAGTGAGCCATGGAGGAAGTTTCCACCATCCAATACAGTGCCTTTATCCAAACTGGATACTCGCTGCTCTGCCTCTGGATGGTGGCAGCACACCAGAACACAGGCTCTGATGAACAGAGGACAGGCAAGATCGCACTTCTCCAAAACCCCCAGACTTGGACTCTCTGGCAGGTAAACAATCTGTACAATATTCAGCAGTCCTTGCCTTGGAGAGAAGGCAAGGTAGCACATGCCCAGAGATGAAAAGGAAGGCAGATGCCAGCAGCCAATATGGCACAGGGCTTTGACTAGCAACTCTAGAGCCAAGGTGTGGTTTTGAGTCCTGATTTGCCAGCTGTGTGACAGCATGTAAGTTACTTGGGTAAGTAACTTGGGGTCAATGGTTTTTTGGGTTTTCCACCTATAAAATGGGAACAATAATAGTATCTACCTCAAAAGACTGTTGCAAAACTTAATATTTGGTTCATAGTAATCATTTATGTAAAGTTTAATTAAGTGAAATAAAAGGATAGATTGGGGATGTATTCTCTATATGAGGCAAGGCCATCTGCTGTAACACAACTAAATATTCAAGAAGCAATTTCTACAGAAAATTTTAAAACAAGTTATGAGACCATCTTAGGGTGATGGCTCTAGTGTAAAAACATGTCACCTATGACAATCCCTTGTGCTTTCTATGATGTTCTGCCCTTTAAGCTACTGTTTGATTAGGAGAATCTTCAGCTCCAGCTGCTACAAGGAAAGCTAAGTTCAGTAGACAGCCAGAATTTAGAGCAACATCATTGCCCCTTTTCACCCAAAGTCACCTGAATCCATGCTGAACACGGAAGAATAATTCTGGCCTCTCCAGATGGTGAACAGATTCATGCTCCGTTTAAAAATGCTCATCTCACTCAAATATATTTCTCAGCAGGAAGTGTCTACCTGCTGCTTGAATGCTCTGAAGACTAAGAAAGATTGTATGCACACGCTAATGGCTACATTTACTCAACAGTTATGGGGGAAATGAATATTTTGACCCAAAACAACACTTCTGCTTTCCCATTATCAATTTAATTATTCCTACACTGCAGTGCATTCCCCACTAGGAAAGATGATGACATTATGTTCATTGATCTATCTTAAGAATTAAAGAAGGCCAGAGCAAGAGGCAAAGATATACCAACAACTTTTACTTTTTTTGGGGGGGTGGGGAGACAGTGATTTCCAGATTTAGTGAAAACAACTGGGCTTGAAAAGGGGCAATAAAGGGGAACAATGTTAGCAGCAGCTTGTGGACATGGAGCATAACAGCATCTGCCTGGGACCTTTGGGTCCAAGCTCTGCCTCCAGGATCCGTGGTAAGTTTGTGCAGGCCTGGAAATGTGCTGGCTCTGAACTGTGTGGAAATACAACTCTAGGAAGAAAAGTATTCATGGCCCTTGGTTTCCCATGTGGGTGTTTTTGTGGGAGGTGGAGGCAGTGGGGTGACTGCTAAGGCTTCTTGCCTCTGGGTAGAGCCTGCCTTCTAGTACTGATCCCAGGTGACAGGTGAAACACTCCACAATCATCCTGTCTCAGCCCCCCAAAGTTAGCAGCCCAGAGATAGAAAAGCTGAGGCCACTTCTGAGGATCCTCTTTTAATCTTATCTGCCTGCCTCTGTAGCCCAGCTGTCCTAGGGTACTATTTGTTCTAAGGCCTTTCTCCCTCACTCTCTTGTCCTTGGCTGGCTGAAAGGAGTCCACTCAGATATGGCATTATCCAGAGTCTGACCTCTGCCAGAGTTACAGGAGGCTCTTGGGTTCTAGCTATCTGCTATCTTTTCTTCCTAAATTATGACACCAACTGAGCATGCACAATACTGTATACCCTAGATTGAGCATGCTTAAAAATTGCACCCACCCCAAAGGGCCTCCCCTATATGAATAATTATGTTGTTGTCATTTGCTGTTGTTGTTGTTGTTAGATGCTATGGAGTCGGTGTCCAACTCATAGTGACCCTATGTACAACAGACAAAACACTATTATCAGTGCTTCTCTGCTATTCACAGGGTTTTCAATGGCTGCTTGTTTTTTGGGAGTCCTTCTCCCAAGCCTACAGCACCTGATGTTCCCAGATGGTCTCCCATCCAAGTACTAACTGGTTCTGACTCTGCTTAGCTCTCTAGATCTGACGGGATTGGATGCCATAGTGATATAGCTGCAGGCATCTTGTTGTTAGGCCCCTCAAACAAAATCCCTGTGCTTCCTTTGTTCTAAGAGAGAGTATTTTGGAAGGGATTCCCATGCTTCTCCTTACCTGTGCAGGCAATAAGTCACTCTCTTATGTCTTGGCAGTGCTTATTTTGACTTTGAACTCACTAAGATGTGAACCCATTGCTTTGGGCTACACCAGGTTGCTGGGATTACAGAAATGCTCCCTAGCACCCTGCCTTCTTTTTCTGAATCACAACACTAAAAGATGTTTCTTTCTGCCTGTGGCTTTGATGCCAGCAAGTTTTAGGAATTTGTTGCTCATCTGGCTCAGCCAGGAAATATCTTCAAACCTTCATCCGTGTACTTCAGGATAGCATTGGACATCAACTGGCGAGTTCCATGAGATCACTCTGCACACCTTCAACCACATCACATCTCAAACCCTCAAATATGTGATTTGTGTTCTTGGCTCTTACTCCTATGAAGTTGACTTGCAGCTGCACAGAGGAAGGACGGGGGGCTCTTTAGGAGGCAAGTTCTGGGTTAGTAACTCCCCCATGATCAGCTGTCTGCCTCTGCGCACCAGGACCTTGCATGTCTCATCTACTAGTTGGGTTATTGGTGAGTATGGCAAGATGGAACACTGCTATGAGTGATATCCAGCCAATCACATTAGTCCACTAAGTCAAGGCCCCTCCACAGGCTTTGACTACCTGGATATTTTTCTGTAGATAGAATAGCAATGGGACTAGAAAATGTGTTTCTTTAGTCAGAGGCTCCAGGGTTGGCATGTAGCAAACAGCCCAAGGTAGTGGTGGCTGAGACCCTTGCCTCATCCTCCCCACAAAGCAGGCTGGGACCTGAGCAGGCTGCTTAGTGATGAGTTCCTCCATTAGCCTCCAGGGAGAGTGCAGAGTCTCCCTGAACATTTCAGAGGCTTCCTTCTGCATGATGTCAGAGGCTGGCAGGCAGAACATGATTTTATAGCACATTCAAAATGTGCATTATCTTTTGGTTCTAAGAGAAGCTTGAGCTTCCTGAAGTCAGTGACGATGACCTTAGACTTCTTCCTAACAGAGCTAGAGATGCAGCTCAGTAACTTCTTCCTGATTAGCTCCACCATGAAGGCTACAACTTCTACCTTTTGGAGACTGACATATTGCAAGGTGATGGGCTGCTTGCTCAGGATGTATGCCAAGTGGGTCAGTGCATTCAGGTAACCCAGCTTCAGATTGTTATCCTTTCCACAATGCAGTTGTGGTGATGCTGTAGGACAAAGGCCAGGATGGCAACCACAAGATGGAAGATCCTTGATCTCTGGGATAATCTTGCTATAGCTTGGGTATGCAGACTGGCCCCTACTCACCTTGCTGATGTCCCTTCATCAGTTTGAGGGTGGACTGTGTGCTCCCAGTCTATGGATATAGTACCACATGCTTGCAGAATCACAGCAGTGCCCTGCCTTTCCGGCAGCAACTCATGGGCCATGTTCAGGAAGGATGACTGCACTGTCTTCACCAGCTGGGGATCCCTTGCTGGGATCACATGCTGAGGAGGTGGTTTGGAAAAGGACACCATCTGTAGGATCTGGAGATTCATTAGGCAGATGTCCTCTTTATTCAAGTGATCCAGCTTGCTGAACTTGACAAGGTAGTCAATGATGACATTGGGGGCAAGGGCAGGTGGTCATAATGGACCAGAGTCTTAATGAAGCCCAGGAGAGCACACTGCACTGGCTTGTGGTCTGCTTGTATCACAACAATGACTGAACACACCACCTCCCTGTTTGGCTCCTCTGTTTTCGGCACGTCATGGAACACATCCCAGGAGAACCTAAGGGCTGACATGATCTTGGCTGGATCCTCAAACTCCATGGTCTTTCTTATCAATGTGAGCCCTGGATTATTGTCTAATTTGGTCACAATGTGGAAAACCCTCAGGGCAAGGCTGTAGCTCTCTGTATTGTTTTCCAGCTGGAACAGCAACTGGACACCTCCAGAGCCACTGAGAGCCAGGGTGTCCAAGAACTAGAGGACATACTTTCTTCCTGCTCATCAAGGTTGAAGAGCCCCCAAAGGGTGAGACAGGCCGTCGTGGATACTGCCTCTGGAGTGACATCCATCACTGTGCCACTCTTAAAGCCCAAGACCAGATGCTCCTGGACACTCATGGTTAAAACATGACACATTGCCAACATATCCTCCTCCTCTGGGGCCATCCTCAGCAGGCACAGGCAAGATGTATTACCACATGGCACCCCCATAGGCAGCTAGTCTCTGCAGAGGTGGAGTTTTCCCACTGCCACCAGGAGGCCCCTTGGAAGCAGGTTGAGCTTCTTCAATCTGTCCAACTGCTTCATCATAATCATTCCTAGGCAGTGGGACCTCAGAGCCATGAGGACCATGGCTCTCCCATGGCTTGGCTGCCCTCAGGTATTCAGTAATGATACCCATCACCTTCTGACATGTGGAGGTGACAGCATGTTAAGATTTTGATTTCTAGCAACTTGAGGGTTTCTAAGACAATATCCACTGACACCTTACCAGCCACTTGTTGTTGTTGTTAGGTGCCATCAAGTCAGTGTCCGACTCATAGCGACCCTCTGTACAACAGGGGAAACACGATTGTCAGTGCTTCTCTGCTGTTCATAGGGTTTTCAATGGCAGATTGATTTTGGGGAGGGGGTTGCCAGGTCCTTCTCCCAAGCCTACAGCTGCTGGTGTTCCCAGGCGGTCTCCCATCCAGGTACTAACCAGGCCCGACCCTGCTTAGCTTCTGAGATCTGACGGGATCAGATGCCACAGGGCTACAGCTGCAGGCAACCAGCCACTTAGATGGGCTTTATAAAGTTCTTGCATGTTGCTTCCCAAGATATCCCACTCCAAGTCCCTTTCACCATTCTCCAGTGCCACTGTAAGCATCCCTCAAACACAAGCATGGCGCTGGGGGTGGGGGTGTGGTCTTTGGAAGGCTGCCTGCCAAACCATGGGAATATCCTGGCTTCCAAGTGATGTAGCACATTTCCCCACCTTCGTAGTTGCCACCACAACATCCCAAGCCTGAATGACCTCTCCTTCAGTACTCCTTCATCCTGTTCTGAGGTAAGGCCACTCCCTCAGAGGGGCAGTAGCATCCACCTACCCCATCACATGTTCTCAACCCTCTTCATCTCCTCCATGGCAATTGCCATTAGGTGCATTAGGTACACTGTTAGCTACAGGAGCCACCAGTGAGCCAGGAGCTCTAACCAACTGCCTGGGAGACCGAGTGAGGCATAGGGGTTGCATGCACCACTACAGACTGTGATGGTACACTGGAAGACCCCCGCACCTGTCCTTTATCTGCATTTTCAAAGAGATTTATCTCTACCAAGAAAGGAAGGAAGAAGGAAGGAAGGAAGGAAGGAAGGAAGGAAGGAAGGAAGGAGAGGGAAACGCAAGAAGGGGAAGAAGTTCATTTATTTTCCATCTTTATTTTCAGGTAAAACTTGGGATTCAGATGTTATAAACCACTGGAAGGATCTATAACACTCAAATTCAATACAGAAAATGAAAAGCACTCTAGGTAATTTGAGCAGGTCAAGACCGAATGCAGGGAATTTCAGGGTTTAAAAAATTGGTGGAAGAGATAAAGGAGGTTTGGGGGGTTGTTGTTTGTTTGGTTTGGTTTTTTGTGTGTGTGTTATTTTGGTGTAGGGAGTTTGTTTTGTTTTGTTTGTTTGTTTTTCTTTGTGGCATTGGGGATCAACCCAGGGCCTTGAGCAAGAACTCTACCACTGAGCTACACCCCTACTCCCAGCCCTTAAAGGAGTATCTCTAAGATGGCCCTTCAGAACACTATTGACTTGACCCACCTGTGAAACAAATAGATCAAAAACTGGAATACAGATGTCAAAAAAGCACCCATTTCCCATCCTCGGTTACAAACAGAAGGAGACAAATGAGGCAGGAAGAGGATTTCCACTTCCCTCCCTCCCTGGAACACATACATCTAATTCAAAAAACTGATTTCATACCCAGACTCCTGGTTGTAAAGCAGTACTGGCAATATGTAGGTTTTATCTTTTTAACCTCTTCATAAAGGAAATGTAAACTGAGTGAAACAATCAGAAGTATTTATCATATGACTTCCACAAAGTTCCCCAAATATGTTCAATTCTTTAGTGCTATAATATATGGAAATCTGTCATTAGAGAGAATTCCTTTGGCTTAAGCCTTAACCTTTCCATAAGCCATAGGAACAACTCCTGGAACAAGTACAACTTTTAGCCATTGGCACTTAGTATGGATTAGCATATTTTACCACGTCCTAGGGTACAAAAGGTACCAAAGCACAGGCTCCGCACAGGGGAAGTGGGAGACTCAGAACCAGAGAGAATAAGTGTAGGTAGAGGGAGGGGCAGGAATTGGCCACTCAAAACATGGTTCCCCTTCTTTGCCATTAAGGGTTCCCAATGTGATGGGAAAGGCACTGCCTCACACTGGCTTTAGGGATTGAGCAGGATCAGAAAGGCAAGAAGAGAAACTGTGTGCCTTCCTTTTGTGGACACTCTCTACCCACACCTGTACCACTGATGCCACACACACTCTCCCTCAAGGACTGAGCAGGCCCATGTGACATGCCCACAAAAGCATACAACAGGGTTCCAAGAATGGCAGTCAGGGCCAGCAGTTCCACACTGTAGACCCACAGGATAAATCCCCTTCCCAATATGTCCCATTGCCCTAGGCCAGGCATTGCTGAGGAGCTGTAACTTGATCATGTTTAGGTAGGGCACACATGGTTCACATGGGTTCTCTCTTTACTAATTTTCACTTAGCTGCTTTCCACATTGACATTTCCATCCTGGCCAGCCCTGGCCTCTTCTGTTTCCTCCTTAAGGGAGAATGGAAGACCCAGAGCCCATGGAATGGCCTGAGCCAATCAGCTTTCAGTCCAATTGTCCAATCAGGAAGGGTTTTGTACAAACGTGCAACCAAGTTACTTTCATTTTCCCTAGATTTCTAACTTACAAACCAGATATTCAAATGCCATTTTCCCAGTTTGGGAGTTTTTGCCAATTTCCTCCCAATTTTTCCCTACACCTATGAGCACCTAGGATCTGGGAGCAATCATTCTGCACATCAGGAAAGCATCTCTGGGAGATCCAAGGCCATTGCCAAGGATGGCCACTTGGCTTCTGCCTCATTTCTAATAAAAGAAGAAAGGCACCCACTCTGGCACCTGGCCAGGAGCCTGGGACCATGTCCTACCTAGAGGGTAGAGCATCCCAGGCTCGTTCACCTACCTGCCGGATACTAAATCGTCTGCCAGCCTAAAGCAACCCCCTAGGCAAGCCCCCGGTAATTATCCAGGCTGGCTGCTCTCTGCCTGGGCTCCTCTCTAAGGGTTGTCCCAGTCTCAGGGAACTATAAACTAGTTAACTACAACTCAACTCTAATTAATAAACTCCTTAATGAAGATATAAATCCCCACATTGTATCCTTTACGATGTACTTTGGGCTCTTTTTCCCTTAAAGAGCTTAACTGATGTCTCTGCTTCCTCCTTTTTTCAATTCCGACTTTTACATTTGTGTCTGGTCTCTAAATAACAACCAATGTCTGCCTTGGCTCTTTAAATCCATCGCATTCAAAGTCTCCTTGATATCTGTTCCTAATCATTTAGGGTGTTTGGTGTATTCCTTGGAAGCGCCATTGCCAAACTGTGAAGCATAGAAAAGCCTGCTGAAATTTTCAAATAGAAAGGGCAGAGGCTGTGTGACTATCTGCATATACAGAAACCAGAAGAAATGGCACGATATTTGGAAAAGGCAAGTGTGGTCACTGTCTTTAAGAGAAAATAGAAAAAAGGTGACTGGCAACCACCACTGCACCTCCCTATTCTCTGCAGAGGGCAAGAATCTAGCTGGAGCTGTTAGACTAAAGGTATGTGATGCTGGAGAGGTCATATAAGAATACCTGGGGTTACTCTTTATTTGTCAAACCTCAAAATTGTTATCTTAAAACATACACCTATATACCTATTCACCCATCTTTCTTACAGTAAGTAAAATTTAAAACCTATACAAAACTAAAAACACAATATCATGACCTCTGTAATAGCATCTCTCAGTTTCACTAAAAGTCAACATGTGACCAAGCTTATTTACTCACTTATCCACCCAATTTTCCCCACTACTTTGGATTAGCATCAGGAAACTGTCAAAAGTTTATTATTTCATAACTTTTTAATCAGATTCTTATAAGAGCCAAGACCTTATACAGATAGCTTCTGAGCACTGGTCTTAGCCTGTGGGCTCTGGAATTAGGCTCACCTGGGGCTGGATGTCAGTTCCATTTAGTACACTGTGTGTGACCATGGAAACCTCCTGAACTTCGCTAAGTCTTGGTTCTTCATCTGTAAAATGAAGATGATAATGCCTACTTCTTCTGATTATTGTCAAGATAAACAAGATACTGCAGAACATCCAGGCCAAGAGAAACCACTCAATGAATATTCATTTTTGTACCTATGATTATTCCATTGGAATTTAAAGAGAAAAAGAAAACCACTTCATCTTACAGGAAAGTCTCAAGTTGCACCTGATGACTCTTGACAAAGTCATGATTAGTCTACATTACATAGAAATGTTTCCCAGCCTACTATAGATGTCATACAAGGTTTTCCATATTTCATTTTCATCTCTTCACTTTCTGATCTTAGGTCACAAGGTGCTGTGGGCACTTCATGATTGACTGCACTACACAATAGCTGGTGTTATCTATGCATCCTTTAAGCATCTTCCTCCAGGGAGCCTTCTCTGACTGCTTTTCCCTAAGGTTTGGTCAAGTACTCAGCTATACCAAACATACAGAATGTACTCATTTATTTACTTAGGCCTCATCTATTCTCAAGGGGGCAAAGCATAGCTTTTTAAAACATGAATGTTTTAGTGAATAGGAGAAATTTGGATGAAAGAGAATAAATTGAAGGAAAGTAAAATAAACTCAGGTTTAAAAGTAAAACATAAAATGCTTGCCACAAAAGCCTGCTAAAAGTGAACAACCAAATCTGGCTCTTAGCTTTCTAGCTACCAAAGCAGAGAGAGAGAGAGAGAGAGAGAGAGAGAGAGAGAGGTGATAACTTCAGGAATCCAGAGTGGGCCTCCATTTGTCTGCTTTGTTTGTAAGAACACCTATTTCTCATACTGTCATCTGAAAAATTTCTTCCTTGGGTCTTCACTGAAAGAAGCCATGCAGAATTTAATGAGCAGCTTAGACAGGGGACCTGATTTAAGTGTTTACAAAACATGCTGTTTGGCCCCATTGACTAGGACAACAGCCATACTGTTTAGGTGTCACTTAACCCTCAAAATAGGTAAGTAAACACCACACTAGAATTGGAGGAGGTGGAGAAGCAAGAAGCGGAGACCAGAGGACACAGAACAGAAGAATCACTCTATGATTTAATACCACAAAAATGGCCATTGAGTACAAAGTGATGGAACGCCACTGTCAGCAAAGGCCCCAGCCTGGAGGAAGTAAGACTATGGAACAGGCAGAGAGATTCTTCAAGTCATACAAACATGAACAGGAAAAGGCACAAGCCAGAGAACAGAACACACAACCATTCAGAAATGTTCTCATAAAGGGGCTGGAGAGATGTCCAATTCCCTGTGATCCAACCCTCCCTTTAAAGGTAAGGGATCTAAGACCCAGAAAGTACAAGAATCTGACCCCAAATCACAGAGCTAGCATATAGCTGACATCCTGTGGCTCTGTTTTATACTTTTAGTCATAGGAAATAGACAAGAAGCCTTCCTCAAACTAGTTAATGGAAGACTTGAGTCAAAAATCCAGGAATGGATGAGAAATAAGAGAATCTTTGTATAGAATAATGCTAATTTTCTCATTTATTCAAACTTCAACAAGTAATATTCATAAATTTAAATAAGTTCATTAGCAATCTAGGAGAATTACTGGAATTGTAATAGTGCCCATTTATGGAGTGCTTAGTAGGCACTCCAGTAAACAACCTCCTTCCAAGATCCCACTGAATCCCTGCAACAGGCCTAGGAGATAGAATCCACTGTTATGTACAAGTCACTGTCAAGAAAACAACCTCCACAAGGTTAAATAATTTCCTCCAGTCTGTTTGACTGGAGTCAGTCAAACAGTGTGTGCTCAATCTCCAGCCCAAGAAAATATTTGACCTTCAATTCCAGTGAGTGAGAACAAAGGAGATGTGTGCCTGGCTATTATCAGAATAGAATAAATTCATTCAGCTTTAGGACCTCCCCACAGAATAGAAAAGGCAGGACAAGGTTGTGTGATGCAAATAGCCCAATAGCAAATATAGCAAATGTACGCAGGGACCTGTCTATAATTCAAGTCCATGATACTTCCTCTGCATAAGGATATATCCATGCATATAGATACAGTATAGTAAAGATAGCACACAAATGGAATCTGACCTGTTCCTGGTCAGTTCACACCAGCAGATCATTTGTGAATCTGCCCAGAGCCCTGACCCAAATAAAAGCTGCCCAAATGGTAAATATGCTTCCCTTGAGCCAGGGCCTGCTGCAGTTTCTCTGCTGCATGGCAGTTCTTATTGGACCCTGGAGCAGTTCCTATTTCACAAATCAGGGCTTAAACCTTCACCAGAGAATATCGATTTGTGCTATTCAAGCAGCAAGATTCCAGAGCTAGGGAGCTGAGGGAGTCTGGTGCTTTTAATCAATATTTCCTTATTTATTAAAGCAGATGCCTGATTCTACTTTTGGTTTTAAGCCAGACACTGAGAATCAGTGTTCTGATGTGAAGTCTTTCCTGAGCAACAAAATCTGCCTATTGCTTCATCACTGTGTCCTCCTCTCCTGTCCCCTCTCTCTCTTATTCTTTGTTGTTGTTAGGTGCCACCGAGTAGGTGTCCAACTTATAGTGACCCTGTGTACAACAGATGAAACACTATTGTGCTTCTCTGCTATTCAAAGGATTTTTGATGGCTGATTATTTATTGGCAGTGTGTTGCTGGTGTTTCCAGGGGTCTCCCATTCAAGTACTAACCAGATCCGACCCTACCTAGCCTCCAAGGTCTAACAGGATGGATGCCACCTTGGTACCACTGCAGGCTCTCTTATTCTTTATTTTTCTGTATTTTCCAAACTTGATGTTTAAATCCAGGCCCAGAAGATACCTATGTTCTGCACTTTTGCATAGAAGAGCTCCAAAAGGCAACATCCCACCCAGAGCCAAAACCACCCAACCCAAGGTTTCTGTTGATCTTGTGGTGGCTGCATCACCCCAATAGATAATTGCATCCTAAGTGACTGCTTTGATCATCCAGTTGAGATTGGCACCTCCTAAGATTGAGAGCTTTGAGCAGACAAAGAACAGCAAAGATTAACAAACTTGTTGAAAGATAATTCATAAGAGTCACAGCTCGAATTCCCTCCTGGGAGTGCTTCTAACTTAACTTTCCCCTCCAACCGTCTGCTCACCAGGCAGAGCAAAGAAAGCAAAACTGCAGATGTGCAGACCTTGCTTGGAACTCCAGCTCAGTCCCTTGCTAGGAGTGAATAATTGTACTCTGGGCTCATTTTCCTCTTCTGTAAAATAGAGAAAATAATCACTGTCTCATGAGATTGGTATGGAAATTGAATTAGAGAGCATAAATAAATAAAGCACTTCTCATAATCACATAATCACAATCTCATAATCATTCGCACATAAGAGGTTCTTGATAAATTAGTTTTTTTTTTCCTTTGTCTTTCTCTCAATTTCATCTCTCTTTCCCCACACCCCCACTCAGGCTTTTTCTTCCTTTTTCTCCATTTTTTTGCCGTTTTCCATTAATGTACCATGTACTTTTCTTGCTATTCCCTTTAATTGGTCTTAAAACCACAAACTGTCAACATCAGAAGACTTTAAAAGTGTGTCATCACTCCAGGATGAAAGATGTGACCCAGGTCACACCTACTCACCAGCCAAGCCACAGGGGGCACTCTGCACTCTTGGGTCCCAGAGTCTCACAGGCTACTCTTTCTCTCTCTTTCAGAGTTGAAATTCTTTAAAGTGGAAGCTCCATGGCAGTTTCAGTCAATTTCCCAGAGAACGACCCTAAAAGAACACAGAAGGAATCACTGAGTACTATCTGCAACAAAAAATTATTTTACTGATTTTAGAAACAAAAATAATTAAAACAGTTCTCATGTGCTGGTCTGAGATGATGATGTATTCATTTGTTAAACTGTTTCCAATCTGACCTTTTTATTTTTTCAACTCCTATCTAATGTCACTGGTGTGCTAAAGCCAGTTCACTCTGCCTTGTGAGAGCCAATTCTTAGCATCTCCTTCCTACTCTGCATTCAGTGATAATATTTGTAATCTGAAATTAGTATGATGGGAATATTTACACATCAAAACTAAAACAACTACAAATAGGATTTTTTTCCAGAGAACCTGGAACCAGTTGTTGAACACTTAGCAGCAAGCACATCATATTTTAAATTCTTTACACTTTTATATATAGTCATGTGTCACTTAACAATGGTATACATTCTAAGCAGTATGCTACTTGATGATTTCATCATTTTGTAACCATCACAGAATATACTTACAAGAATCCAAATGATATAGCCCACTTCACATCTTGACTATATTACAATCTTATAGGATACCCATCATGTATGCAGTCCATCACTGACTGAACCATCATTATGCAACACATGACTGAGAGAAAGAGAGAGAGAGAATAGAGAGACAGAAACAGAGAGAGAGAGAGAGAGAGAGAGTCATTTTACTTGACTGTAGCACTGATTCCTAAACAGCACTGCTTTATTTTAAGGATATTGTCAGTTTGTTTTTGCAACAGTGATTTCCTACAGAAGCCTATAAGCCTTGCACTTTGTGCACATGGTAATGAGCTTAGGCCTTTAAAAATCTGATATCATCTGGTCACAACAAAGACTGTACTAATACTCAATTGTGTAAATTTGCTCTACTAAATTCTGTAGAGGATAAAGCTGCCTGCTGGACCATTGGTACATCTGCACCCATTTTAGCCTATTGACTTAAATAGAGAGCATGAGATTGTAAGGATTTTAGTAGCTGAGAATCTCAGTGAGTTAATATTGGCATCATTAAGCATTTCATTGCTCACGTCCACATTTAAATCAAGTTTACTTTCTCCAAATGCAACACAGTGCTGAGTAGCCAAGAGGCCTACCGTGGGCTCTGAAACCAGCTTATCTGGGATTGAGTCCCAGGTCCCCTACCTACTAACAAGTTCCTTAACCTCTCTGTGCCTCTACTGCAAAAAGAGGATAATCACAACACCCATCTCTCTCCTTGTTATGAGGATGAAATGAAAAGTACACAGGAAGTGTTTAGAACAGTGGCTAGCACCCAATAAGCACTCAATAAATGTTAACAATTAGGAGAGAATGTGGGTAGAAAGTTTATCACAGGGTTGGATATGCAGGCGCCAGTTCCTAGCTCATAGCTAGGATGAGGCTTAGGAAAGCCCCTCAAGGAAAGATTGAGAGTATTGCTGTTGAAGCAGATGTCACAGGAACTCTGTCAGGAAATCCTCCTGTCCACACTTCTCTCTCCTACCAAACAAGTCAGAGATTATCTAACCATAGCAGTTGGAGTATTCAGCTGAGCTTCTCCTTATCTGAGGCAAGAGTTGAGGACAGACAGGAGAATAATGTTCATTTGCAGACACCACATAGGCTGTGGCAACTGTGGATGGCCTGAGGGTTAGGCCTAATTCCTGCATGGGAGCCTCATTTTTACCCTCTTATGTCCCTGTGGAACACAAAGGAGTGAGATCCAAAGTAGTAAAGGGATTAACTTCTATGGTTGTCATCAAATTATTACCCTATACACTAACTCTTCTTCAAAGCACATGGTAGAATATTGTTTCCCCTCTCTCTTCCTGTGAGGCAAGTCTGTGTGTCCTATTTTGGCCAATGAAATATAGATGGAAGTAATATGTGTCTCTTCCAACCTTTGAGAACTAGTGCATGATTTACATGCTTCCTTCTGCCTGCCACAGTGCCTAAGGATATCCCACATGATAAGGTTCCATGAGTTCTCATTACTCAGAATGAACAACCTGGAGAACAGTCCCTGTATTAACCCTGAAATTCCCCCTCCCTTTTTTAACCTCTAATGCCATTCCAGTCAGTCCCCAGGGATTCAATGCCTCCCCACTTGGGTTTGTACTGAGTCTAAAGGGCTCTCATGCTCTTGTGCTCTCTCGCGCGTGCTCGCTCTCGCTCGCTCTCTCTCTCTCTCTCTCTCTCTCTCTCTCTCTCTCTCTCTCTCTCTCTCCAGCCCTGACACAAATTGGCTCTTCTAAATGTAACATTTCTTAAAGGAAGAAAGATAGAAAAAAGTAAGTGAAAATAAGCAAGATATAAATATAGAAAGTACAGACAGAATATAGTTGGAACAGTTAAAACTGCTCAGAGAGCTGTCTTCATGGACAACTAACCTTTGTCTTCAGTTTGGCTAGCAATCTTCACAGACACCTGGCTTGAACTTCTTTACTTTTAGTTCCTGGCCTCCAGTGAGAACCTTCATGTCTCTTAGTATATGACCATGATCTAACTAAACATCTTGCTACAATGAAGAACAAATGCCAGAACCACGTTCCTTGAAAAAAATATCTTCAACCACTAACATTCTCCCCTTCAGATTTGATTTTTCTGATTCAGGGACATAACATTTAGAATTCATTCTCAGGACAGTAGGGAGAGATATTCTTAATCCCCATTGATGGAGCTTGCCTTTCCAAGCTCGGATTAATAAGGTTGTCCATTTCTACAACTTGTTCTGTCACCCACACAGTGCACACAAGCTCAGGTACCTACCCATGTATACTACATACCCTCATAATGCTAAGGAAAGTGACCCATTCTAATCAATGTAATTTCCAACACTGAATCATCATATGTATTTATGGTGACTGTATTTACATTAGCATATCAATAATATGATCTTGAAGTGGATAAACACAGGTTTAAGCCTCAGCTCCAGTACATCATGGTTGAAGATCCTGAGGCAAATTAACTCATCTCTCTAAGCATCTGTTTCCTCAAGTGTAAAATAAGAATAGTAGCATCTACTTCATATGATTTATGTGGGCTTAATGTATATAAGCCTGCAGCCATACCACTGTGGTGTCTGATCCCATCAGATCTCGGAAGTGAAGCAGGGTCGGGCCTGGTTAGTACTTGGATGAGAGACCACTTGGGAACACCAGGTGCTGTAGGCTTGGGAGAAAGACCTGGCAAGCCACTCCCCAAAAAACAATCAGCCATTGAAAACCCTATGAATAGCAGAGAAGCACTAACAATACTGCTTTGCCTGTTTTACGTAGGATCACTATGAGCTGGATACCAACTTGACAGCACCTAACAAAAACAGCAATGTATATAAGGTGAGGATGTTGGGCTGGAGATGCAGCTCACTGATGGAGCACTTGCCCAGCATGGGTGAGGTTCTGGGTTTGATCCCCAGCACTGCAGAAACAAAACAACAAAAGTGAAAACATGTATATAAAGCAGGTAATAATAGTACCTGTAACATTGAAAGTACCCAGTAAGTTTCAGCTAGTAGCAGCAATGACAGTGGTAGTGATGGAGATGGCAATAGTAGCAATATTACCACCATAAATTAAGTAAAGAGGGTCATTGTCTCATATCCCACTACCCCCACACTTCTGTTGTAGCTTCTATAATTCTTCAGCTTTTTTTGTAATGAATACCCTACAGAGCAATTTTTCAGTTCTTTAGAAATTTAAAGCACTTTAGTCATTATCACTTATTCTGCAATATTACCCACATCATCAGCAAGACATTGCCCATTCCCCAGTGCTACAGAACTATTCACATTTGCTGATCTGACAGTGATGCTATCCTGGCACCTTCAAAGACTAAAAGGTTTCCCTTATTCCCTGCCAAGCCACACATGCACTTGTTTGAAACTCATCCAGATTCAGTCCTGCATTAGGAAATGGGTAAGTGCTCCTGAGAGAATTCATACACTTAGCAAACCACTGAGCAATTAAACTTTGGTGAACTACTTTAGAAACAGAACAAGGAAAACAGATTAGTCACAGAGAGGGAAAGAGAGAACCAAAAAGAAAATATAAGTGGCTCAGCTGGGTTTGGAGGAAACAGGAGTGGGCCTCCGGGGCCTCCTCCTTAGGTACTTCTGTTTGGAAGGAAGTCAGATGTTCTCACTGAAAATTTTCATGATTTAGTACACAGGTATACTCATAAGTTAAAGCAAAGAAGCCCCCAATGCAAACAGGTACAGTCATATCTTATGTATCTCAGCTGTCATAAATCTAGTCCAGTCTGGTTGCAAGAGGCATGCAAGGTGACAACTTTGGGTCTTCCTGGCCTAAAAGCTCTAATGAGAAGAGCATGTCTTTTATTTGCTCCTTTTTTATTATTCTCTTGTGGTATCATTCTTATTCTATCATCATCATCATTATCATCATCATCATCATCATTATTGCCTTTAAGCAGGGAGTTGGACTGAGCTTCCTCTTTGGAGATTGGCTCATCCCCTAAAGAGTCTTACCTCTGGCCCAAAACCAGGTGCCCTAAAAATAGCTATGGATCTTCTCCACTGTGTCTGAGTATATGAAATGGGTCACATATCCAGACTAAGCACAGTTTTTTGAGGCAACACTTATCTGTTGGTCATTTGCCAAATGCAGTATCAGACACTGTCAAGATACAAGACTTATAAAGTCTAATGTGAACCCTTCAGAGGCTCACAATCCATCTACTCAAAGGGAGATAATGCTCTACCTCATGCCTTCAGGGTGGCCCTGGTTCTTTACTCCAGGCCCACTTCATTCGAGGCCACACTGGTTTGCATCTCTTTCTCAGGATCCAGAATGGAAATTTCCAATTTCATTAGACACTTGTTGTTGTTGTTGTTAGGTGCCGTCGAGTCGGTATCCGACTCATAGCGACTGTTTCGGGATTGCTTTGGGAGTGGATTGCCAGGCCCTTCTCCCATTTTTGCGGTGCTGGGAATTGAACTCGGGACCTCAGAGACTGCAGCGCAGCGCTCTACCCACTGAGCTAAATCCCAGACCTCATTAGACACTAGGATGAAATAAAACAAAAATAGTCAAGTCCTGGAGATGAACCAACTGATCAAATCAGACTGCAAGAGAGGTGAATCCAGTGGCCAGAGAACCCCAAGTTTAATTGCTCAAAACAACAAAAGCCGTATGCTGAGGGGAAATGAATGCCAATGATGGTACTCCCTTCTCTCATCAAAGTATCCTGCACTTAGAAGGAAAAAGAGTTCATCTAAGCCCACCTGGGAACAGGATAAGGTACAGAGAAGAAAGATGTGTAATTATAGAATTCTCCTTTCTGGCTTCCAGAAAAAAATCCCTGAATGTTCCCATGAGTTAAACAGGAGAAGAATGGACAACACAATTCAATTAGCTCAGAAGGCCCTTCACATGAAAGAATCATCTTCTGATAATTTGTACTAGCAATTCATTCTAATGGCCATCTATAACTCCCCAAGAAATGTTTTCTAATGTGTCTATGAACTTTGAGACCACTTGAAACTAATTTTTATATCATTCTTCCTTTTGTGTATTCTTATATATAAAGATGACCTCTGAAATCTAATGAAAACCCAGACCTCCAAGGAAATCCACAGAAGTCTGGAATTATCCTCTGAATCAATTGGATGTCTGTTGATCCTTCACCATTTACCATTAGCCTAATCAACTAGAAAACTAATCAGGACCATATCATAATCTCTGGGATTGCCCTAAAATTCTTCTGCATCATTAATAATTAGATCTAAACTTTAAGTGAATATTTACCATGTGACAGAAGTTCATTATAGCAAAGCCCAGGGCTTTAACCACAAAATATTAGGTTTGGGTTTGGGTACAAGTTCATTATGCTAAAATTTAGAGAGTTCGGGTTTGGTTCAGATTCAGGTTTAAATCCTATGTGTAAATAGAAGGGCTTCAAATAAAACCTAAACCCAAACCCTGAAACCATTCTGGTTCAAGCTTTTTTTTTTTTTTTAATTTTTCTGAACCTGAAGCTGAACCCAACTCCAGTTTTTCACCTTAAATCGTTTTGATTTTTGTCTTTTGCCTTTGTTTTTGGGGGGCTTTTTTGTTTGTTTATTTTGTATCATTAACTATTTAAACACTGGGAAAAAATTGAAAAAAATTTATTCCACTATCTACATAGGATTAAAATTTTAAACCCAAGTCTGAACTGAACCTGAATCTTCTGCAGCGGTAGCCCTGTGGCATCCGATCCCGTCAAATCTTGGAAGCTAAGCAGGGTCAGGCCTGGTTAGTACGTGGATGGGAGACTGCCTGGGAACACCAGAAGCTGCAGGCTTGGGAAAAGGACTTGGAAACCCCCTCCCAAAAATCAATCTGCCATTGAAAACCCTAGGAACAGCAGAGAAGCATTGACAATAGTGTTTCCTCTGTTGTACAGAGGGTCGCTATGAGTCGGATACCGACTCGACAGCACCTAACAACAAAACAACAATCCCACCCTAACCCAAACCCAATTTTTCACATGTTTGATGCCCTGGCAAAGTCAAATTAAGCAACTTACAATTGTCTGTTATGGCTTAACAAGAGTTTACATCTGGCTGGAAAATAGAGCAAGCAAGGAGACACAGCCACAGAGCTCTCCTACCTGAAAACATGCTCTAGTCTACGCCCTCCCAAAACCAAATTACAGCACCAAATTCCACCTTATTATCTATCAAACATTTTCTTTTATTCTGCTAAGATCCACTGCCATCTGGTTAAGGATTAAAACCTTGCCTGTTAAGACTGAGAGAGAATATTTTTTCCCTTATAAATATTTGTGAAGATACACAATAAAACATGAGAATCTGATTCAATTTTTCCATTACCAATACCAGTGGTTCCCAACCCTACCTATACGTCAGAATCACTTGGGGATATTTAAAAAATTCAATGATTTCCAGGAAATGAGTTCAGAGATTCTGATTGAGTGAGACATAGGTTAATCAGCATTTTTTCAAAACATTTTCAGGGAAATCCAATGTGCAGTTAGGACTGCAAACTGCTTCAAAATATAGGATGAGAAAACCATGTTCTGAAGAGAGAAGGATCTGGATTCATTTATTAAGGCTAACATAACAAAAGACCACAGACTGGATTGTTCAAACCACTGGAATGTATTTACTCTCCGTTCTGGGAACTGGAAGTCCAAGACCCTGGTACAGGCAGGATTAATTTCCTGTGAGGCATCTCTCCTTGTCTTGCAGGTGACCACCCTCTGGATTCTACTTCACATGGCCATCCCTCTGTGCACATATCCCCTAGATATGAGCTCCTCCCTTATAATAAGGACACCAGGCATGTTGGTCTAAAACTTTGTTCTAACAGCCTGACTTTAACTCAATTACCTTTTCCAAGCCTGTATCTCCATATGCAGCCACATTCTGAGGCACTGGAGACTAAGACTTCCATATGTGAATTTGGTGGGAGGTCAGAACCCTGTCCATAACAAAGGGAGCTGTCAACTCACTTTCTTTCCTATATGATCTCTTTACCTCTTTCCCCTCCAGTAGATTCAATGCCCTGGTACCAGATGAATCACCTCAGAATATACAGTCCTCTATTCTAAAAACATCTATCATCCCCACTGCATGAAAAATAATATACTAAATCTTTAGCCTAATAAAATAGGCTCCCAATTCTGTGGCCCAAGCCCATCATTCAGCCTTATATCTGTCTTCTCCCCTGGGTGAGAAGACATGTTCACTCCTTTTAAGCTGGTCTGTTCCACCCCACCCCACCCAAAACTCCTATTTCTTCTTATTCTCAGATACAAAGCAGTTCAGTTCTAGCTGGACCTACTCCTCAAATCCTCATTGAGTCTACCTGATGGTACATAAGGAATTTTTGACTCTCACCCAGCTTGCTTTCTTTCCAACTTTATTAAGTTTGAAAAATAAAAATTGTGTATAATTCAGGTGTACAACTAGATGTTCTCCCTTAGCTCCAAGCATAGCCATCTCAAGCAAGGGTCAGAGACCTGCCCTTCATGCATCAGAGAAGACTTCATGTAAGCAGGGGTCTTTGCTCACTTAAGTGTCCCAAAAGCCTAAACAACGCCTTGCACAAGATAGGCAATACACTCCATCATATAGGCATTGGAAAAGATTTCCTTAATAGGACCCCAATTGCTCAAGAAATTGCAACAAGAATAGATAAATGGGACCACATCAAATTAAGAAGCTTCTGCACAGCAAAAGAAACAATTAACAGAGTCAAGGAAACCTCCACAGAATGGGAAAAAATCTTCACATTTTATACATC
>VMDO01018112.1:0-43036 GCA_007922755.1 Pedetes capensis
CTTCACAAAATATTATCTTGTGTAAAGGTTTTATTCAAACCTATGGTCTGGCTTTAAATTTTCATAACCATATCTTTTGAAGAACAAGAAAATAACATTTTGAAAAAGTCCAAATTTTTCCATTTATTTCCATTTATGGCTCATGTTTTTGTATTGTAAGAAGGTTCTGCCTAATTCAATGTGATACAAACTTTCTTTTGTATTTTCTTGTATATGTTTTATAGTTTTAGCTGGTATGTTTAGTTCTATACTATGTTTTGAGTTAATTTTTATAATTTATTTGAGGTAAGAGCCAACCCTCATTAACTTCGACATGAATATCTAGTGTTCCTTTCTCTGTTCACTGAAAAAATAAGCTTCCTTTTTCTACTGCATTTCTCAGGAACCACTGATAAAAAGCAATTGCTGATGTGTGGGTCTATGTTTGGACTTTATTTTATTAATATCCATACCTGCCTTTATGCCAATAACAGTACTGTTTAACATAGATTTATTTTAAGTCAGTTATCTTAGGTCTTTCAAATTTGTTTTTTGGTTTCAAGATTACTTTGGATATTCTGGGAAATTTATATTCCTAAATACATTTTAGAAGCAGCTTGTCACTTTCTACAATGAGAGATTTTGATAAGTAAAAATCTATACATCATTTGAAGAGAATTTACACTAAATCATATTAATTTTTCCAGTCAATGAGAAGAGGAAATGTACACACTTCTATTTTTTAAAATAAAAGCTTACAAGAACTTTAATTTACTTACATAATATTGAACAAGTTAAGCTGTGCAATACAGTAGCTTTTAGTGAATATCCTGAGTTGTACAACGATCACAACTATACAATTGTAGAACTTACTTACTTATTTATTTATTTATTTTATTGGAAATTTTAATGTACAACTTAATGTGATTCATTCTGACATGCATTTCATTGTGAAATTATCATATATGCATTTTGTTGTACATTACACAGATAAGATCCCTCTTACCCCTTTGTGCACCTCCTCCCTCATTCCCAACACCCCACCAAAGACGTCTCTTCCATTTGCTTATCTTTTTATGGTAATATTTTTCTATATATCCTTGGGTTCCAGTTCTGTTTAAGATAGAAACTTTTTCTGTAGTGAACTTTCTTTTTACATTGTCAGTATTATTACATGAATTTTCTAGTCCATCTATAATAATACCATTCTTTGGTATTATTGGTGTTATTATAATTATTTCCAGGACTATTAAAGTTGGGTTGTTCACCCTGAGGTCACCACCTCCCCCATTCTTCACTCCTCCTTGTTCCTCTTCTCTCCCCTCTCCTCTGCCAGGATTTTCTCCTTTTGCTAGATCCCTCCCTCCTTTTGCTGTCCCCAGATTTTCCCTTCTCTGCTAGCTCGACTATATATTTTTGGCTTTTTATTATGCTCCAACGTCCACATAGGAATTTTTCCTTTTTGTAATTTTGATTCATCTCCCACATATGAGTGAGAACATGTGGTATTTCTCTTTCTGAGCTTGTGTTGGTTCACTTAAAATAATTTTTGGTAATTCCATCCATTTTGCTGCAAGTGACATTATTTCATTTTTTGATTGGTGAGTAGTATTCCATTGTGTATATGTACCATAGATTTTTATCCATTCTTCTGTTGATGGGCACTTTGGCTGATTCCATATCCTTGCTATTGTGAAAAATGCTGCATTGAATATGGAGATGCAGGTGTTTCTGTGGTATGATGACCCATCTCCCTTTGGGTAAATTCCCAATAGAGTTATACTTGGGTCATATGGTAGATATAGTTTTAGGTTTTTAAGATAGGTCCATATGGATTTCCAAAGTGGTTGGACTAATTTACAGCTCCACCAAAAGTGTAAGAGTGTTCCCTTTTCTCCGCAACCTCGCCAGCATTTGTTATTTGTTTTATTGATCTTGGCCATTCTTACTGGTGTAAGGTGAAATCTCTGAGTTTTTTTCATTTGCCTTTCCCTAATGGCTAGGGATATTGAGCGTTTTTTCATGTGTTTCATGGCTTTATAGGCTTCTTCATTTGAGAACTCTCTGTTCAGTTCCTTTGCCCATTTGGGTATTGGGTTATTTGTTTTTGGGGAGGTTTTTCTTAAGTCTTTATAAATTCTGGTAATTAGACTTTTGTCTGATGTATAGGATGTGAAAATATTTTCCATTCAGTGGGGATTTCCTTGACTCTGTTAATTGTTTCATTTGCTGTACAGAAGCTTTTTAATTTCATGTAATCCCATTTATCTATTCTTGTTGCAATTTCTTGAGCAATTGGAGTCCCATTAAGGAAATACTTTCTTATGCCTATATGTTGGAGCATATTGCCTATCCTATTTTCTATTAGTTTTAAAGTTTCTGGTTTTATGTTGAGGTCTTTTATCCATTTTGCATTAACTCTTGTGCATATTGAGAGATGCGGGTTAGTTTTCATTTTTCAAATTGCAGAACATTTTATAGAAAGTTCCAAAAGAAACTTTGTATTCATTACCAGTCACTTCCCTATCCTCCCTACAGTCATTTCCTTATTGTTGTTAGGTGTTGTCAAGTCATGTCTGACTCATAGCGACCCTTGTAGGGTTTTCAATGGCTGATTCTTTCAGAATTGCCTCAAGAGTGGATTGCCATGTCATTCTGTTGTTTTTGTTGTTTGCCATCGAGTCATGTCTGACTCATACTGACCCTCAAAGGGTTTTCAATGGCTGACTGTTTCAGGATTGCCTTGGGAGTGGATTGCCAGACCCTTCTCCCATTTTGGTGGTGCTGGGAATTGAACTTGGGACCTCAGAGATTGCAGCGCAGCGCTCTACCAACAGCTAAATCCCAGCCCAATGTCATTCTAGAAATGACTAATTTTTCTGTCTTTGTGAAGTTAATTTTTTGGACATTTCTTATGAATGGGGGTACACTGTATGAAATCTTTTTGATTATTGTTATGACTTGAATGTAAAATATCCCCTAAAGATTATGTGTTTGGATATTTGGTCCCCAATGATTGGCCCTGTCCTTGGAGGCTGTGAAACTTTGGTAGGAGGGACATAGCTTTGCAGAAGTAAGTCCTTGGGGAAAGCCTTTAGAGGTTTCTGAGGGTCCCCAGTTCCCATTACTTTCACTCTGCTCCTGACCCACCATGATGTCAGGATCTTTGCCACAGGCCCTGCCTCATGCCACACCACCATGCCTGCCCTACTGTCATGCCTTTCTGCCTCTGTTGACTGTGATCATCTGAACAGTTTATCCCTCTTCCTTAACTTGTTATTCCAGACATTTTGCTATGGGGATGCACAAGTTACTAACACAATTGTCTTCTTTCAATTATCATCACATTTTTAAGATTCATCCATGTTGTAAGTAGCAAACATAAGTACCACACCTGTTTTTATGGCCTAGTATTATTTCTTGTATAGGTAAAGCTATCTGATTATCCATGTATCAGTTGATGGATATTTACTTCTACCTTTTAGTTATGAACAATACCACGGTGAAATTCATGTATAAAATGTCTTCTCTCATGTGTGGAATCTACAAAAATAGTCTTGAAAATCAAAGGAGGCAATTAAAGAAGAAGAAATTGATTGAGGGATGGGAAAGCAAATAAAACAGGGTATTGGACTGAATATGATCAAATTTACATTATACTGGTTTAAAGTTGAAAAAAGTGTGCATCAGGGCTTTATCTTTTCACCTTATCTCTTAAATCTATGTTGAGCAAATAATATGGGAAGCTGGACTTTATGAAGAAGAAAGTAGCATCGGAATTGGAGGAAGACTCATTAATAACCTGTGTTCTGCAAATGCCACAACTCTCCCTGCTGAAAGTGAAGAAGATTTGAAACATTTACTGTTGAAAATCCAAGATCATAGGCTTCAGTGTGTATTGAGACTCAACATCAATAAAACAAAAATCCTTACAACTGAGTTACTATGCAAAGTCATGATAAATAGAGAAAAGATTGAAGTGGTCCAAGATTTTGCTTTACTTGGTTCTAAAATCAACACCTGTGAAAAGCAGCAGTTAAGAAATGAAGATGCATTGCAATGGGAAAAGCTATGGCAAAAGATCTCTTTAATGTATTCAAAAGTAAAGATGTCACATTGAAGACGAAGCTGTGTCTGACTCATGCCATTGTATTTGCAGTCGCATTATATGGTTGTGTTATATGGACACTACAAGGGAGACAGGGGAATAATTGATGCTTTTGAATTATGGTGCTGGAGACGATTATCAAATATACTGGTGACAGCCCAAAGAAGCAACAGATTTGTCCTAGAAGAAGTGTAACCAGAGTGCTCCTTGGAAGCAACATGGCTAGACTGTGTTTTACATATTTTAGACATGAAGGTAGGAGGGACCAATCCCTGGAGAAAGACATCATGTTTGGGAGAGTGGCAGGTCAATGAAAAAAAAAGTAAAACCCTCAACTAGATGGATTGGCACAGTTCATGCAACAACGTGCTTAAACATAAATAAGATCATGTGCCTAGCAAATAATTGGGGAGTGTTTTGATCTGTTGTACATAGGTTCACTATGAGTCAGATTTGACTCAGTGACACCCAACAACAACAATTTTGCTGAAGGAGTTAATTAGGTCTAAGAGTTTTCTAGAGGAGTTTTTGGTGTCCTTTAGGCAAAATAAAATTTGAACTCTTCCTTGCCTATCTGTATCCCTTTGATTTCTTTCCCTTATCTCATTGCTCTACCTAGGACTTTGATCACAGTACTGAATAAGAGAGGAGAAAGTGGACATCCTTATCTCGTTCCTGATCTTAGCAGAAATGTTTTCAGTTTTTCTCCATTTAATATGATATTGGCTGTATGTCTGTCATAAATGGCCTTTATGATGGTGAATAATCCCCTATTATGCCTATGTTCTCCAGGGTTTTTATCATGAAAGGGTGCTGCACTTTGTCATAGACCTTCTCAGCATCTATTGAGATGATCACAAAATTTCTGTTTTCAAGTCTCTTGATATCTTGAATTACATTGTTTTATTTTCATATGTTGAACCAGCCTTGCATCTGTGGAATAAAGCCCACTTGATCAAGATATATGATCTTTTTTGTGTGTTGCTGAATTTGGTTTGCCAGTATTTTGTTGAGAAATTTTGCATCTATGTTCATCAGGGAAATTGGTCTACAGTTTTCTTTGTTAGACATGTCTTTGTCTGGTTTTGGTATCAGGGTGATGGTGGTTTTATAGAATGTGTTTGGGAATTCCCCTTCCCTTTCTACTTTTTGAAATAGTTTGGGGAAAATAGGTATTGGTTCTTCTTTGAAGGTTTGGTAGGATTCCCCTATAAACCCATTAGGGCCTGGACACTTCTTTGTTGGGAGGCTTTTAATTACCTTCTCTATTTTGGTTTATGTAGTGGATCTATTTAGATTGCTTATGTCCTTTGGGTTTAATTTTGGTAAACTGTATATGTTAATAAATTTATCCATTTCTTCTGAATTTTCGTTTTTTGGGAATACAAACTATTCCCAAAATACTTTGGGAATACAAAGTATTTTTGGGAATTCAAAGTATTCCCTGATGATTTTCTGGATTTTGTTGGTAATGGTGATTATGATTCCTTTCTCATCTCTAATTTTTTCCAGTTTTGGCCTTTCCTTTTGTTCTTTTCATGAAACTGGCTGGGGGGGAACTATTTTATTAATCTTTTCAAAGAAACAGATCTTAGTCTCATTAATTCTTTGAATTATCATATGAGATTCTAACTGGGATATCTCTGCCTTGATCTTGATAATTTCAGAATGCTCCTTTTGCAATTGGTTTGTTGTTGTCTTTCTAATTCCTAGAGATGTGTTGTTAAATTTTTTACTTTGGCCTTCCCTAACTTATTGATGAAGGTGCTTATGGCTATATATTTCCCTATTATCATAGCCTTTGCTGTGTCCCATAAATTTTCTAGAATGTGTTCTCATCCTTATTTGATTGCAAGAATTTTTAATTTTTGCTTTAATTTCTACAATAACCCATTGATCATTCAGCAATGTATGAATTTGTAAAATTTCTGAAATTTTTCTTATTTTTGAGTCCTAATTTTATTCCACTGTATCTGATAAGGTACAGGAGATGATTTCCACTTTTTTGTATTTGTTGAGGCATTTTTGTGGACTAAAATGTACCCTATCTCTGAAAAAGTTTATGTGGTGCAGATGACATGACATTATACTCTAAAGATCCCAATACTTCTTCCAGAAAAATTTAGATCTAATAAACTCCTTCAGCAAAGTGTCAGGACATAAAATCAACACATAAAACCAATAGCTTTCCTTTACACCAAATGTAACCAGGAAGAGAAGGAAATTACAGATACAATAACTTTCACTTTAGCCCACCAGAAAGCTAAGTACCTTGGAATCAATTGAACCAAAGACTCTTCAGACCTCAATAAGGAAAATTTCAAAACATTAAAGAAAGAAATCACAGAGGATACTAAAAAATGGAAGGAACTTCCATACTCCTGGATAGGGAAAATCAACATAGTAAAAATGACTATCCTACCAAAAGCAATTTATAGATTTAATGCAATCCTTATTAAAATTCCATTGACACACTACAGAAATAGAAAAAACAATCCAAAAATTCATGTGGAATCACAAAAGACCACATATAGCTGAAACACTCTTACTCTGCCAAACTAGTGCAGGTGGAATCACAATCCCTGTTTTTAAGCTATACTAGAGGGCAGTGGTGGCAAAAAAAAAAGCTTGGTACTGGTAAAAAATTAGGCCTGAAGACATGTGGAACAGAATAGAAGATCCAGATACGTCAACACACCTATAGCCACCTAATTTTCAACAAAGGAGCAAAGCAAGTAAATTGGAAAAAGGATAGCCTTTTCAATAAATGATGCTGGGAAACATGGATATCTGCTTGCAGAAAAATGAAAACTGACTCTCATCTCTCAATATGCAAGAGAGTTAACACAAAATGGATAAAAGACCTCAACATAAAACCAGAAACTTTAAAACTAACAGAAGATAAGGTAGGCAATATGCTCCAACATATAGGCATAGGGAAGTATTTCCTTAATAGGACTCCAATTGCTCAAGAAATTTCAACAAGAATAGATAAATGGGATTACATGAAATTAAAAAGCTTCTATACAGCAAAGGAAACAATTAACAGAGTCAAGGAAATCCCCAGTGAATGGGAAAAATTGTTGGAAATTTTTAATGTACACCTTAATGTCATTCATTCTGACATGCTTTTCATTGTGACATTTCCATATATGCATTTTATTGTACATTACTCATATAGGTTCCCCCTTACCCTCTTGTACGCTTCCCCCCAACCCCCCATCAAAGACTTCTCTATCATTTACTTCTCATTTTTTTGGGGAAAATTTTTGTATATATCCTTGGGTTCCAGTTCTGTTTAAGATAGAAACTTTTCCTGCAGTGAACTTTGTTTTTTACCTTGTCAGAACTATTGCATATATTTTCTAGACCCTGTTTAATGACACCATTCTTAGCTTTTTTTTCTTTTATTTTGATCTGACCTTTGCATATGATTTTTCCTTTCTATAATTTTGATTCAGCTCCCACATATGAGTGAGAACATATGGTATTTCTCTTTCTGAGCTTGTGTTCATTCACTTAAAGTAATTTTCTCTAATTCCATCCATTTTGCTCCCAATGTCCTTATTTCATTTTTTTGATTCCTGAGTAGTATTCCATTGTGTATATGTACCATAGCATTTTTATCCATTCTTCTGTTGAAGGGCACTTTGGTTGATTCCATATCCTTGCTGTTGTGAAAAGTGCTGCATTGAACATGGAGATGCACGTGTCTCTGTGGTATGATGACCCATCTCCCTTTGGGTAAATTCCCAATAGAGTTATAGTTGGGTCATATGCTCACCAGCATTTGTTGTTATTTGTTTTATTGATCTTGGCCATTCTTACTGGTGTAAGGTGAAATCTCAGAGTTGTTTTAATTTGCATTTCCCTAATGGCTAGAGATATTGAGCATTTTTTCATGTGTTTCATGGCTTTATGGGACCTCTTCATTTGAGAACTGTCTACTCAGTTCATTTGCCCATTGGGGTATTGGGTTATTTGTTTTTTGGGAGTTTTTCCTTAACTTCATTATAAATTCTAGTAATTAGACCTTTGTCCGATGTATAGGATGTGAAGATTTTTTCCCATTCAGTGGGGGTTTCCTTGACTCTGTTAATTATTTCTTTTGCTTCGCAGAAGCTTTTTAATTTCATGCAATCCCATTTATCTATTCTTGTTGCAATTTCTTGAGCAATTGGTGTCCTATTAAGGAAATACTTTCCTATGCCTATATGTTGGAGTGTATTGCCTATCTTGCCTTCTATAAGTTTTAAAGTTTCTGGTTTTATGTTGAGATCTTTTACCATTTTGAGTTAACTCTCATGTATATTGAGAGATGTGGGTCAGTTTTTAGTTTTCTGCATGTGGATGACCATGTTTCCCAGCACCATTTATTGAAAAGGCTGTCCTTTTTCCAGTTTACTTGCTTTGCTCCTTTGTAGAAAATAAGGTGGCTATAGCTGTGTTGATGTATTCCTGGGTCTTCTATTCTGTTCCAGTTGTCTTTGGGCCTATTTTTGTGCCAGTCCCAAGCTGTTTTTGCTACCACTGCCCTATAGTATAGCTTGAAGTCAGGGATAATGGGAAAAAGTTTTCACATTCTATACATCGGACAAAGGTCTAATTACTAGAATTTACAAAGACTTAGAAAAAATACCCAAGAAAACAAATAACCCAGTATGCAAATGGGCAAAGGAACTGAACAGACAGTTCTCAAATGAACGGGCCTGTAATGCCATGAAACACATGAAAAAATGCTCAATATCTCTAGCCATTAGGGAAATGCAAATTAAAACAACTCTGAGATTTCACCTTACACCAGTAAGAATGGCCAAGATCAATAAAACAGATAACAACAAATGCTGGCAAGCATATGACCCAACTATAACTCTATTGGGAATTTACCCAAAGGGAGATGGGTCATCATACCACAGAAACACCTGCATCTCCATATTCAATGCAGCACTTTTCACAACAGCAAGGATGTGGAATCAACCAAAGTGCCCTTCAACAGAAGAATGGATAAAAATGCTATGGTACATATACACAATGGAATACTACTCAACAATAAAAAATGAAATAAGGATATTGGCAGAAAAATAGATGGAATTGGAGAAAATTATATTTAGTGAATGAACACAAGCTCAAAAAGAGAAATATCACATGTTGTCACTCATATGTGGGAGGTGAATCAAAATTACAAGATGGAAAAAATCCTATGCAGAGGCTGGAACATAATAGTAAAAAATTAATCCAATTTGACTTAGTGGAAAAGGGGCAATTTGGGGAGCACAAAAGAAGGTGGGAGGGATGGAGCAAAAGGAGGAAATCATGGGAGAGGAGAGAGGGGAGAGAAGGAACAAAGAGGAGTGAGGCATGAGGGAGGTGGTGACCTCAGGGTGAACAGCCCAACTTTAATAGTCCTGGAAATAATTATAATAACATGAATAATACCAAAGAATGGTAATATTACATATTGGCTGGATAATTCATGTAATAGTACTAACAATGTGAAAAGATAGTTCACTACAGAAAAAGTTTTGATCTTAAACCTAAATGGGACCCAAGGATATATAGAAAAATATTACCATTAAAAGACAAGCAAATGGAACAAAAGTCTTTGGTGAGGGGGCGGGATGGGGGGAGGAAGTGCACAAGTGGGTAAGGGGTAACTTATCTGTGTAATGTACAACAAAATACACATATGGAAAGTCATTTAATTAAAAAAAACTATAAGCAGTGTGCCTAAAAATTCAGAAATTTTATAACTTAGTGGAAAAAAGCTATCAAATACATAAAATTTTCAGTTCTAGTCATTTCTGCCTTAAAAGTCAAAAGAAAAGAGAGGGATAATCAACTCATTCCAATTTTTTGGAGTTTTGATAAAAGATCTCACAAAGAATAAAATTGAATATTTTGATAAAAAATGTTCCATATGGTGCTGAGAAGAATTTGTATTCTTCATCAGATGGATGGAATGTTATAAATACATCTGTAAGGTCCAGTTGGTCTATGGTACAATTTAAGTTCATCGTTTCTCTGTTGATTTTCTTTTGTTTGTTTTGATGACCTGTTTCTTGGCAAAACCTGGGTGTTGAAATTGCCCAGAATTATAGTGTCTGGTCCAATGTGTTCTTTTATTTCCAATAGTTTGTTTTATGAGGCTAGTTGCCCCTATATTTGGAGAGTATATATTAAGTAATTTTATGGGTTCATGACTGATTGTTCCTTTCAGTTATTTGTAATGTCCTTCTTTGTTTTTTCTGATTAGTTTGGACTGAAGTCTAATCTGTCTGAAATTAGTACCACAACTCCTCCTTTTTTTGTTTCCCCCCTGCTTGGCCTATTGTTTTCCAATATTTAATTCTCAACCTTTGATAGTCTTTATGGGTTAGGTGGGTCTCTTGGATGCCATATATTGAGGGTTTATGTTTTTTAATCCAATTGGCCAGTCCTTTTCTCTTGATTGGTAAGTTAAGACCATTTGCATTGAGAGTAATTATTGAGAGGTACTTGTTATTACTCATCAATTTCATAATTGTTACTCATTTTTGATTCATGTTTAGCCTATTTTTTCTTAATTTCTTCTAGTGTTTATTGTTCATTTCTTTGCTCTTGTATGTGGAGTTGACTTACCTCCCCCATATGCAGCATTTCATTGATTGTCCTCTGAAATACTGTCTTGGTGGCTGTGAATCATTTAAACAAGGCAATATCATGGAATGTCTTGTACTCACCAACTATTTTAAAAGACAATTTCACTGGATAATATGATTTTAATTGGCAGTTATTCTTTTTCAGAGATTGGATGATGTCTGTCCAAGCTTTCCTTGCCTTTAATGTTGTTGAGAAACCTGCTGGTATTCTGATGGATTTACCGTTGTAGGTGAGTTGGCATTTTTCCTTTGCAGCTTTCAGAATAGCTTCTTTGCACTCTAAATTTAACATTCCACTTATAATATGTTGTGGGGACCATCTGTTCTGGTCTACTCTGTTGGGATTCTCAATGTTTCAGTTATATTGGTGTCTAGCTCTTGCCTTAGGATTGGGAAGTTTTCATCTAATATTTCTTGGAATAAATTTCCTGATCCTCTCATGTTATTTTTTTGCTCCTTCAAGGATCCCCTGAATTCCTAGGTTTCATTTTCTCATTTTTTCAGAAATCTCTTAAAAATTTTGTTAATATTGTCTCATCATTCTATTTTAGCATGGGAGTAAATATTATCTCCTACCTTTTGTTCAGTTTCAGTGATCCTATTTTCAGCTTCATCTGTCCTGGAGACTGAAGATTCTATCATAATGCTGAGTTGGTTTAATATTCCTTGGATATCTATGATCACTGCCTGCTTTTTTTTCAGGTTTTTAAGATCTCTGGAGTTCTCTTCCAAATGAGATATCTTTTTGTCCAGTGAATCAATTTATTTCATTGAGGTCTTTTAGCATATTCATAAACAAGGTTCTGAATTCTCCTTCAGGAATCTCCAGGAATCTGGTTACCCTGTTGTTATCTGTTGAGTTGCTTTGGTATATAGGGTCTTCCCATCCAGCACATTCTTTCATGTTTGATGTGTTTTTCTGTTGAGGCTTGCCCATTGCTTGGTCTGGGTGCTAGGTCCCACTTTCTTCATGTGTAAAGAGATTCTCCTCCCAATGTTCCTTCAGTTTGGGTATTGATGAGTCACTGGTGCTTCTCTTTCCTTCCCCACCCTGTAGTTTGCAGCCTCAATACCCAGTGTGTATCTCCTGCTTCTATCTCCGCATTCAGCACTGCTCCCTCAGTTTCTCTCTGTCCCCTGCATTCCTAGCCCCCCAACTGGTCCACAACGATGGCACTACTTCTCCATGTTACAACCCCATGGGGCCCCAGACACTTCTTATTCTGAACAAGCTTTCCCAGGTTCAGGGAACCAACACTAACTGCCACTCTTCACTGTTTCCTGGACCCTTCAACCCCGAGTTTCTGTCTCTCCAGCTCATGGTTCAGACAAAAACCAAAAAACACTTTCACATTCGCAGGCCCTATGTCTGTGACCGTAAAGTGAGGTTGTATCATTTGGCCTCTTTCCCAGAGAACCCTGGAGATCTCTGCTTTGACTGCCTTCCATTCTACTGGCTGTGACTGTCTGAGAGGGCCCACCACAATTTCCTCAGCTGTGTGTCTGTGCCAGGTGTTCCAAAATACCTCCTTCCTGCCTCTTGCTGTTGGGAAAAGCCATGCTGAGTCACTGTTCAGCCACATCCCTGCTGATGCCTCCCCTTATTGTCCAATTTTAATTGTTCTCTGGGATAAAATTTCCTAACAGGTGATGACACCATTATTTTGAGATTTCTCAATCCCCATATATAAAGGGATTTTCCCTACACATTCTCTTACTAAAAGCCTGCAGGTCTGGGGGAAGGTTTTCTGCTTGGCACAACTCTGGCAGAGGTGATGAGGGATATCCACCCCACTCTCAGGCAGGATTGGTTTCCAAGGTACACTGGGTGACCCACCCTGTGGGATGCACCACCAGTGCTATACTAGCATGGTGACAGCATGTCACCTCCAGTCCTTGTGAGGCTTGTGCTTCCTTGCAGAGCTTGGACAGGCCTAAGTCTTGCTTCAGAGAGTGCAGCCCAAAAGGCATCAACAGTTAGTGGTAGGTTGAGTCTCTAATGTCACTCTCTCTGGTGCATCCTGACTTCAGAGGTCACTCGTTGATTCCATGCTACAGTGGGGAGGATGATGACATGTCACCCCCAGTAGATCAAAGACCTGCACTCCTGTGTAGAACTCACACCACACTACTCCTACCATAAACTGCACAGCCAGGACTTCTGTGGCAGGGAGATGGGGGATTGTCAAAATTTTCCATGTTACTCCTTGTATATTTGTCATGTCCCTGGAAACATAGTGCAAAGGTTTGCCAGTGAGGACTGAAGTGGCCTAGATATTGACCAGATGACTACACAGGCAAACCAAGGGCCCAGGAATGAGTGTGCACATGCCCCAAAAGTGTCTCCAACCCAAACATCTCAACTAGGAGTAATTTTTAATTCATTTTTTTCTCCTTTCCTCCTTTGTCTATTCTATGGTTTAATTTTTTTACTTTTAATTTTTATTATTCTTTATTTTATTCCATTTTTATCATTTTTATATTTTAGTGGAAAGGTGTGCATCAGGGCTGTATACTTTCACCCTATCTCTTCAATTTATACGCTGAGTAAATAATCCGAGAAGCTGGACTTTATGAGGAAGAATGTGGCATCAAGATTGGAGGAAGACTCATTAACAACCTGCGTTATGCAGATGACACCACTTTGCTTGCTGAAAATGAAGAGGATTTAAAACATTTGCTGATGAAGATCAAAGATCATAGCTTTCAATATGGGTTACGACTAAACATCAACAAAACAAAAATCCTTACAACTGGGTCAGCACGCAACTTCACAATAAATGTAGAAAAGATTGAGGTTGTCCAAGATTTTGCTTTGCTTGGCTCTATAATCAACACCCGTGGAAGCAGCAGTCAAGGAATCCAAAGACGCATTGCTCTAGGAAAAGCTGTGGCAAAAGATCTCTTTAGAGTATTGAAAAGCAAAGACGTCACATTGAAGACGAAGGTGAGTCTGACTCATGCCATGATATTTTCAGTGGCATCATATGGTTGTGAAAGCTGGACATTGAACAAGGGAGACAGAAAAAGAATTGATGCTTTTGAATTGTGGTGCTGGAGACGTCTATTGAATATACCATGGACTGCCAAAAGAACCAACAAATCTGTCCTAGAAGAAGTGCAACCAGAGTGCTCTTTGGAAGCAAGAATGGCCAGACTGCGTCTTACATATTTCGGACATGTAGTCAGGAGAGAACAATCCCTGAAGAAAGAAATCATGTTTGGAAGAGTGGCAGGTCAACGCAAAAGAGGAAAACCCTCCACCAGATGGATTGACACAGTGTGTGAAACAATGGGCTTAAACATAAATAAGATCGTTTGCCTGGCACAGAATCGGCAAGTGTTTCAATCTGCTATACATAGGGTCGCTATGAGTCGGACTCGACTCGACGGCACGTAAAAACAACATATTTTAGTATTATTTTTTCTGCTTTATCTTCCACTGTTGTATTTTCTCCCTTTTCTATGATTTTTTAGTTTATTATATAATACTTTCCACCCTTATCTTCTTTCATTATTGGTGTTGTGGTTTTCATTTTTAGTTGAGGATTACTGTGTCGCCATGTCTGTTTTGTTTTGAGTTGTAGTTGTTATCATTGTGACCATCCTTCTTTCTCAGTGGAGCTTGAGATCAAAGCTCACACATAAAATATTGTACGTGAGTACAATAACTGCTCAGCTACCTCTATTGTTCAGTTGAGACAAACTGCACTTTACTCCAACCACAATCTGGTCCTATTGGAACCTTGCCAGATAGTTCAACTGAAACAGCAGGTGAAATAAGAACACAGAAGATTTAGTTTGAAGTACACATAGCTGAGGAGGGTCTGAAGTCCTTCTCCTGGATATTTACCCTCATATTAACAGTATGAAGAAATATGACAACTGTTGACACCACATCTTATGAGGGTCCTCAACATAGACCACTCCCATGCCCTTGCAGACAGCAAATAATTGACAAGACTGGAAATGTAACCACAGAAAATTTTTCACGTACTCTTCTTCCTACAACACAAGTGAATTACCAGAGGAATCCCAGACTTGCAAGAACTAAAGAGAAAATGAGTCACTCAGGCTCTGAGAAAGTGTACACTATACCAAGTCAAAGCCAGAGAATCCACAATGAAATTACAATACTAAACTGATTTGGAATTAAGTTCAGTGCTACATAACAAACTAATAGCTCAGGGTACATCAGAAGAAGGCTACTACCTACAAGCAGCCCTTATTGAAAAGTAGGAAAAATACTCATTCTAACAGATGTACAAATATCAACAAAGGTATAAAAGAAATATAAAGAAAATAAGGCAACATTACTCCTTCAATTGTTCCATATTACCTAATTTTAAAGATATTGAAGTGGATGAAATGCTAAAGAATTCAAAAGAATGATTTTTAAAAAGATCAATGAACTCCAATACAATAAAAGAAATATTCAATGAGTTAAGGATGGCAATGAGTGATATGAATAAAATGTGAATGAAAAATTCAATAAACAAGCACAGATTTTAAAAATAACCAAAGAAAAATCTAAGAAATTGGAAGCTCAATTATTCAAATAAAAAAAAGTCAGTGGAAAATCTCACCCATTGACTAGATCAAGTACAAGAAGGAATACTAATGCTTGGAGACAAATTAATTTAATTAGTATGTTCAGACAGTGATAAAGAAAAAAACTAAATAAGACTTACAAATTGTGATATCATTGAAAGGTCAAACTTACAAATTTTTTCATAGATGAAGGACAAGAGGTACATGTTGAAGACAGAAATCTATTCAGTGTGCTGTGCACAGTGGCACATGCCTGTAATTCCAGTGACTCAGGAAGCAGAGGTAGGAGGATCACAAATTTGAAGCCAAAGGCAGTGTGTATAACTTAGCAAGACCCTGTCTCAATATAAATAATGTAAAAGGGGCTGAGGGTGCAGCTCAGTTGTAGATGTCTTGCAAAGTCTGTATAAGGCCCTTGAGTACTGAAAAAAAGAAATCTAATTAGTGAAATAACAGAAAATTTCTCAAATCTTGGAAAAATTATGCATATTCAGTTATAGGAGGCTTTTAGAATCCCAAATATACATAACCAGAAGAGAAATTATTCACATCATATTATAGTTCAATTGCTAAAGCTACAGAATAAAGAAAGAACACTGAAAGCTGCATGAAAGAATTGCCAAGTCACTTATAAAGGTAATACAACAGAATAACAGGAGATTTCTCATCAGAACATCTAAAAGCCCGTAGGATATAGAATGATGTATTCCAACTCCTGGGGGAAAAAAAGGTAACTGCCACCAATTATCCAACAAAGTTTAAAGGAGAAACAAAGAACTTCTAAGATAATCTTGGGCTGGGGTTTATCTCAGTTGGTAGAGTGCCACACTGCACTTTATGAGGACCTGGTTTGATCCCCAGCACCACAAAAAATAAGAGTATAATGTGGCAATCCACCCCCAAAGCAATCTTGAAGCAATCAGCCATTGAAAACCCTATGAGGGTCACTATGAGTTGCACTCAATTCGATGGCACCTACCAATAACAAGATAAACTTATGCTGAAGGAATTCATAATCAATATTACAGAGGATATTTAAAGTAATCCTATACACAGAAAAGGAAGAAAGCTAAACAAAATCATAAGAGCAAAGTTAAGAATAAACTTTACAAGGGTAATAGATAACCAAATGAGAATTAGAAAGCACTTAAACAGTATTAATTCAGTAAACAATCAAACCTCTAAGATGAATAAGGAGGGAGAAAAAAAACATATTATTCAAAACCACCAGAAGAAAAGCAACAAGATTACAAGTATTTGTACATACCTTTCAATAATAACATGGAATGTAAACAGTCTCAATTCTCCAGTTAAACAATACAAACTGGTCAAGTGGATTAAGAAACAAGACCCAATTCTTTGTTGCCTTCAAGAAACTCACCTCACCAGCCAAGACATACAGAGACTGAATATAAAGGATAGTAAATGGCATTACAAGAAAATGTTACCCAAAAGTAAGCATCTCTGACTTTTGTTAAAACAAACTTCAACTCAAAATAAGTGAGGAGAAACAAAGACCTCTACATAGTGATAAAAGAAACAATTTTTCAAGAAGATATAATGATTTTAAATACATATGCATCAAATATTGGTCCACATAATGTCTTTCTGTTTTTGCAGTAAGCATCTTATTTCAAGCAGAATACATAATAAAATATGCGGAGATTAAATTATACTTTGTCTTGGATTTCTTTTAAATGCCTGACCAAAGGAAACTGGGATAGATGAAGCAAGTTTGGCAAAATCTTGAAAAGCATTGGATATGAATGTTGGTAAATAGTAGTTCATTGCATTATTGGACTTTTTAGTATCTTTGAAATTTTAATAATAAAAAATTCAGACCAGAACAGACTGGATGGAGTCATTCTGCCTGTACTTACGAATATGCATCAGTAGTATTTACTCAACAGCTAAAGAAGGTGTTGCTACAGTAGGTTTTTAAAATTTACTTAATTTTCATGTAATATGCAGTGTTTGAATAGTTTCATCATGGGATTTTCATACAATTGCACCCTGTACTGTGCATTTGTTCTGTCCCACTTAATCCATCTATGTTGTTCTCTGTTCCCCTTCCATTTCCCCTCTCCATTCCCCTCCCACTAGCCATATCCCCCTTCTAGATGAGTCCTTTTGCATTTTTCAATCTTAGAGACATACAAATATATACTTATATATGTATTCATATATATATGTTTTTTCCTTTAAGGTAGATTTAGCTTCTGTGTATGAATGAAAATATATTGTTTCTCTCTTTTTGAGTTTGGGTCATTTTGCTTAAAACGAAAGTCTCCAGGTCCATTCATTTTCTCTGCAAATGATGTAATTTCATTCTTCTTTATGGCTGAATAATATTCTATTTTGTGTATATACTGCATTTTTAAGTCCATTCATCAGTTGATGAACATCTGGGATGATTCCATATCCTTACATTTGTGAATAGTGCTAAAATGAACATGGAAGTGCACCTGTCTCTGTGTGATGATGACTTAGATTCCTTTGGGTATATACCAAGAAGTGGTATAGCTAGATAATATGGTTCTATTTTTTATTTACTGAAGAATCTCCATGCTGATTTACATAATGGTAGTACTAGTTTTCAGTCCCACCAGCACTATAAAAGGATTCATTTTTCCCTGTATCCTTGCCAGCATTTTTTGTTGTTTTGTTGCTAGTAGCCATTCTGATTGGGAGGAGTTGGAATCTCAGTGTAGTTTTGATTTGCATTTTCTTGATGACTAAAGATGTTGAACATCTTTTCATATGTTTATTGACCATTTGTATTTCTTCTTTTGTGAACTGTCTGTTCAGTTCTATTGCCCATTTATTGATTGGGTTCTTTATTACTTTGGTGTTTAATTTTTTGAGTTCTTTCTATATCCTAGATATTTGTCCACTATCTGATGTATAGTTTGCAAATATTTTCTCCCATTGTGTAGGCTCTCCTTTTACTCAAATGCTTCCTTTGTTGTGAGAAAGCTCTTTAATTTCATATAATCTCATTTGCCAATTCTTGATACTATTTCCCGGGCTATTTGAGTCTTCTTAAGAAAGCACTTGCCCATGCCTATGTCTTAAACATCTTCCCTATATTGCTTCTATTCATTTCAAAATTTCCAGTTTTACATTGAGATCTCTCATTCTTTTTGAATCAATTTTCATATAGAGCGAGAATACAAGTCTACTTTCATTCTTCTACATATGGATATCCATTTTTCCCAGAACCATTTGTTGAAGTGGCTTTTTTTCTTCAATGTATGTTTTTGACCCCTTTGTCAAAGGTAAAGTGATTGTAGTGGCATAGGTACATTTCTGGGTTTTCTATTTTGTTCCATTAGTCTGCATGCCTGTTTTGGGGTACACTCAATTTTATTAAAGAACACTCCTGGACATAAAGGAAGAGACTGGACTTCAAACAATAATAGTGAGTGACTTCAGTACTGTCTGAATATCTACTGTACTGACAAATATCTAGTACTGTCACCAACAGATAGAACATCCAGACCAAAATTCAATACAGAAAGCCAGAGTTAAAGTACATTATAGAACAAATGGACTTAACAGATATAAATAAAATATCTCATCTGACAGCTGGAGAACACACATTCTTTCCAACACGTCAGAGGACATTCTTCAAGATGGATCATATGTCACCACATAAGCAACTCTTTTTCTTTTGGAAGGAGTGGACCTGAAAGTCCCAGCTCTCTAATCCTGCCTTGGTACTTCAGGTAACCAACCTCCATCCTGAAGTACTTAGGGACTGCCAGCCCCTTGACAACTCATTACCATACAAACAATACTTTCTTTCATATTGAAATCTAAAGTAATGTCCAATGCTTTCATGTTGATCATATCCAAAGAAATCTTTTCTTTCCTTTCTTTGTAAGTTATCTTTAATCTTGATGCTAGAATCATGCAACACTTCATTCCATAAAATGGAACAAGTTTTCCCCATAGAAGTGCTTCTCAGAATAATGTTTGATTGGAAATACTCAATTTCATATGTTACCTTTTTTTCCTTGACTGTTTCATGGTGAAAAATGCAATTTGATTAGAAGTCTTGTGTATTGATTCTCTCTGCTTACTCACTTCCCAGGCTTCTTCTGGACTTGCATCCTTTACAATTCTTTCTCCAACATTTATGACTTGACTGAAGATGATGTCTAGTTTTTTGTGATGCTGTAACATAATAAGAAATATGTATTTTATCCCTGCTCCTTGTTCCTGCCACATAACTCTTAAATCCCATGGATTCTGGATGTAGGGTGGGATAAAGGTCTGTTTTATGTCTGAGATAACTAGGGGTCCCTGGAATGCTTCAGAGTTAGAACTGCCCACAAAAAAGACCAATATTTGATCAGAGGGTTGGAATGTTTAGCCGTATTTCCCAACCAAGTTGGGGTAAGGGACTAAAGGTTAAGTTGATCATCAATGACCAATGATAAAATTAAGTTCGTCTATATAATGAAGCTTTCCATAAAGAATGAAATGACTGCGTTTGGAGTTTCTGAATTGCTGAACAAATGGAGGCTACTGGAAAGTTGTTCATACAGAGAGGACATGGAAGTCCTGTGTGCTTTCCCACATTCCCTGCCCATGCATCTATTCCATATGGATATTTTTTGTATTTTTGTTATATTATTTATAATAAACTACTAATTGTGATTTTCTGAGTTCTGTGAGATATCCCACCAGATTAATCAAATCCAAGGAGGTATTTGTGGAAGCCTTGACTTGTAGCAGGTTGGTTTAAGAGTACTTCTGATTTGCTACTTTTGATTGGTGTCTGAAGTAGGTGGCAGTTTTGAGAAGAGAGTCTTCAACCTGTGGGATCTGACCCTATCTCCAGGTAGATTGAATTGAAGTAGAAGTATCCATGGGGTCTCTGCTGGAGAAATCTTCAGAGTGTGTGTGTGGGAAGGACACCAATGCCCCCAAATCTGGTTACACATGGCGTTTTTTTGCTGTATTGAGTGTGTAACAGTTGGAAAGACAGTTTGGTCATTCTTATTGTTTACAGTGATCTTAAAAATCTCTGGTAATCTGTGTCACAAAGAAAAGCAGACACCACACACACTCAGATTCTTTGGCATTCATCTTTTTTATAAACATTGGTGATTTTATTTTCCACTCCATAGTAACTGGTTTTATATAAAAATCAAATTTAAAAATATTTATTTGTTACCTTTCTTCTTTCAAATATGAAGGAAGGAGAGAAGGAAGTAAAGAAGGAATGAAGGAAGAAGGGAGAGAGAGGGAGAGAGGGAGAGAGAAAGAGTTATCAGAGGATGAAGGCTGGAGAACTCTCAAAGATGAGAAAGAGCAGATGGATACCCCTACCTAGCATTTCTAGTTTCTTGTCTCCACCAAGGAAAGAATTCAGAGATAGGACAAATTCATGAATTGACAGAAAATTTATTACAGGTTAAAGGTGCACACTTAAGGGGTGAATGTGGGTTTCTCAGAAAGAGTTCTCAATGTGGATCTCTCAGGAGAGAGTTTCCATAATTCTTAATGCTGTTAGGTGCCATTAAGTTGAATCCAATTCATAGCCATTCTATGTACAACAGGATGAAACACTACATAGCACTGTGCTGTGCAAATGACCTTTTAATGTTTCAGTCTGTTGTTGCAGCCACTGTTTCTTCTCATTTTGAGTTGTGCCATATCAGCTAAAAGAGGTTCTGGAGGCTTTACTTCATTCTCATCATTAAGGTCAACTCTACTTTGAGGAGGCAAATTTTCCCCAGTAATCTCTTGAATGCCTCTCAGCCTAAGGGACTCATTTTCTGGCACTATATTTGACAGTGCTTCTCTGCTATTCAGAGAGTTTTCAATGGCTAATTTTCTTAGGTGTAGGCTGCCAGTTTCTTCTCCTTAGTCTGTCTTAGTCTGAAAACTCAGCTGAAACCTGTCCACCATGGGTGGCCCTGCTGGTATCTGAAATACTGGTAACATAGCTTTCAGCATCACAACAACCTCCACATGCAAGCCTCCACAGTGTTACAAGCTGACAGCCACATGGGAGCAACTCTTAACAAATACAAAAACGTAAGTAACTTTTTTTTATCTTATATCATAATGGAATGAAACTAGGAAACAACAGCAAGAGAAACTGCAGAAATTATACAAATACATGGAGACTGAATAATATACTTTGAAGTTAACAGTGGTTTTTTGAAAAAATAATGGGGAAGGGAAAATTTAAAATATCCTAGATTCAAAGAAAACAGAAATACAGTATACCAGAACTTGTAAAATCCAAGGAAAACAGTTCTAAGGGGGAATGTTTATGGCTCTGAATGACTACATTAAAAATCAGAGAGATTTCAAATAACTTAATGATACATCTCAAGGCCTTAGGAAAACAAGAACAAGTCAAACCAAAAATGAGTAGAAGGAAATATTTGTTAGAGATCAGAAATAAAAACAATGAAATAGAGACCAAAAGTAATACAAAGGGTAAATGAAACAAAGAGCAGTTCACTTGAAAAGATAAACAAGATTGACAAACCCTCATCCAAGCTAACCAGAGAGAGAGAGACAGAGCAAGAGAGAAAAACAGAGAGAAGATCCAAATGAATAGAATTAGTCATGAAAATGGGGACATTAAAATAGATATCATTGAAATCCAGAAGATCATTAGTGAATATTTTTGGAAACTTATATTCAAATAAGTCAGAAAATCTAAAAGAAATGAATAAATTTCTGAATATACCTGATGTATCAAAATCGAACTTAGAGAACATTAAAAAATCCCAGATCATTAGCAAGCAGCAATATTATAATAGTAATAAAATGTCTCTGAAAAACAAAATCCCTGGGCCAGACAGATTCACTGTTCAATTCCATCATATCTTTAAAGAAGAACTAACACTAATGCTCCCCAAAACATTTCCCTAAATAGAAAGGGAAGGACCACTTCTACATTCATTCTATGAAGCCAATATCACTGAAAAAGAAAGTGTTGTGAGGACATAACAGAAAAGGAAAATGAAGACCAATACTGTTAATGAACATAGACAAAAGTTCTCATTAAAATACTTGAAAACCATATTCAGCAACTTATTAAAAAGATCATACAGCATGATAAATTGGTTTTATTATAGGAGGGCAAGGAGGGTTCAACATAAAAAGATGATAAATGTAAAATAGCACATAAATGGACTCAAGGACAAAAATCACATGATCATCTCTATAGACGCAGAGGAAAGCCTTTCACAAAATCAATATCTCTTCTTGAAAAAGGTCCTGAATAAGTTTATATAAGTATCATACCTCAATATAATAAAGGTTACATACAACAAACCAATAGCCAGCATAATACTGAAGGGGGAAAAATGAAAGCATTTTCTATAAAATCAGAAATGAGACAGGGAGTCAACTCTTACCACTCTTGTTCAATGTAGTTCTTGAAATTTTAGCCATAGCAATAAGGCAAAAGAAAGAAATACAAGAGGTAAAAATAGAAAGGGATGATACCAAATTATCCCTGTTTCCAGATGATAAGATTCTATAAATAAAAGACCCTAAAAATTGACCATAAGACTGTTTAATCTGATAAACACTTTCAGCAATGTAGTTGGGTACAATATCAATATGCAATATTTAGTACCTTTTCTATATACCAATAATGAATGTACTGATAAGAAATTAGGAAAACTATCTCATTCATAATAGCCTTCAAAAGATAAAATACCTTTGGAAGAAATCTAATCAAGGAGGTGAAATATTTCTACAATGAAAATTCTAAGGCACTGAAGGAAGAAATTGGAAAAGGCAGTAGAAGAATGAAAGAATTTCTATTTTCACAGATTGGCATAATTAATGTTATGAAAATGGCCCTATTACCAAAAGTTATTTATAGTTTCAATATAGTCCTCATCAAAGTACCAATAACATTCTACATAGAATTAGAAAATGTAATCCTAAAATTTATGTGACAATACAAAAAACCCCTAATAACCAAAGCAATCTTGATCAACAAGAGCAATGCCAGAGGTATGACAATACCGGATTTAAAAACATACTATGGTGCCATGTTGTTGTTAAGTGACATCAAGTCGGTGTCCAACTCATAGTGACCCTATGTACAACAGATGAAACACTATTGTCATGCTTCTCTGATATTCATAGGGTTTTCAATGGCTGATTTTTTTCTTGGGAGTGGGATACCTGGTCCTTCTCTCAAGCCTATAGTACCTGGTGTTCCCAGGCCATCTGCCATCCAAGTACTAACCAGGTCTGACCCTACTTAGCTTCTGAAATCTAACAAGGTCGGATGCCACAGTGGTATGGCTGCAGGCATATGGAGCCATAATGACAAAAAAGTCATGGTATTAACATAAAAACAGACATGCAAACCAATGGAATAATGCAGAAGAACAGAAAAAAATCCATGCAGCTACAGCCATCTGATTCTTGACAAAGGTGCCAAAAACACATGTTGGGGAAAATCAGTCTCTTTAATAAATGGTGCTGGAAAACTGAGTATCCACAGGTAGAAGATGGAAAATAGACTTCTGTCTCTCACCCTGTACAAAACAAACTCAAAATAAATCAAAGACCTTAATATTACACCTAGCACTTTGAAACTGCTATAAGAAAACATAGGGGAAACACTTCAAATATAGTAATACTCTCCAGGAAATTAAAAGAAGAATTGAAAAATGGGATTACAGCAAATTAAAAAGTTCTGAAAAAAGCTAGGCATGGTGGCAAACATTTGTAATACAAGCAACTTGAGAGGCTGAGGCAGAAGGATTGCAATTTCAAGGCAAGAGGCAGACTGCATATCTTAGTGAGATCTTGACTCAAAATAAAAACCAAAAAATTGGGTTGAGGGTGCAGCTTAGTGGTATATTTCTTGCAAACTATGTGTGCGGCCCTGGGTTCAATCCCCTTGTACTGAAAAAAAAAACCTGAAAAAGCTTCTGAGCAGCAATGAAATCAATCTACAGAGTGAATAGACAACTTACAGAATGGGAAAAGTGTTTGCTAGCTATTCATCTGATAGAGAATCGACATCCAAAATATGTAATAACTCAAAATGTTATTTAAAAATCCACACATCATCAACTAATAAAATGGAAAATAATCTGAGCAGACACTTCTCAAAAGATGAAATGTAAATGGATAATAAGTATATAAAAATGTTCAACATTTTTAGCCATCAGGGAAATGCAAATCATAACTACATTGAGATTCTACCTCACCCTAGTCACAAGGGCTTCTATCAAATAAGATGACAAAATCTGGCAAGCATGTGGACTATTGTACACTATTTGTGGGAACATAATCTAGTCCAGTCACTCTGGAAATCAGTATAGATTTGCCTCAAAAAACTAAAAATAGAACTATAATATTAACCATATACTCTTGGGTATATGCCTGAAGGAAATGAAACCAGTACATAAAACAGATAAGTGCATTCCCATGTTTATTGTAGCTCTATTCACAATAGCCAAGTTATAGTATCAGAATAATTTCCCATGAACACGAGTGGATAAAGAAAATATTGTATGTGTGCACAATGGAATTTTATGCAGCCATAAAGAAGAACTAAAATCACATAATTTGGATAGCAGAGCTCATCGTGTTCACAGAAATAACCTTCACACAGAAAGAAAAGTAAATTTGGTTAAAGAATGATATATGCATGGAAAGCCACAGGGAAACCCATTAATGTATATAACTAACATGAGTTAAACATTATAATAAAACATGATATCACCTACAAACAGTGACAGATTGACTTCCTCTTTTCTAATTTGGTTTTCTTTTATTTCTAAATTTCTTTTTTTAAATTTTATCATGGTTTTGGATTAGAGTTATTCTGTCCTTATAAGATGAACTGGCAAGTATTTATTCCTTCTATTTCCTAATATATTTTGTGTAAGATTAGAGGTAGGTTTTACTCTGATATAAAAATTACCATTACAATATCTGGCTGTTGAGTTCTCTTGAGGTTTTCATAATTCAGTTTATTAGCCAGGCATGGTGGCACATGCCTGTGATCTCAGCAACTCTGGAGGCAGAGGTAGGAGGATCGCAAGTTCAAGACTGGAGGCAGTTTGTATAATTTTGCAAGAATCTGTCTCAAAATGTAAAAAAATGGGCTAGGGGTGCAGCTCAGTGGTACAATACTTGCAAAGCATGTGAGCACGAGGCCCTGGATTCAACTCGTAGTACCGCAAAATAATTAATTAATTAATTAATTAATTAATTCAGTTTATTTACCAGATATAGGGCTTTTTTTACCTAGCCTTTCTATCATAACTATTTTTATCTATTATCTGCTTATTTTTATTAATCCATACTTCACAGTGCTTCTTTCTTTATATATTTTATACACAATGTCCTTTTACCCTAAGTAAGTTAAGTGTATAGGATTTATGACATTCCTTTAAATAATTTTTTTCTGTTTTGTAATTTCTCTTTTTCTTGATTCTTTTTCTTTTTTCAGTGCTAGGAATTGAACACAGGGACTTGCACATTTAGGTAAACAGTTGACCACTAAGCTACATCTCCACACTTAATATTTTTACTGAATAATTTTTATAAAAAATTGATGATTTGCATAACTTAAAACTAACTGTTTTAAAATACGCAATTCAATAACATGCTTATTCACTGTATTGTAAATATTTTCATCAACCCCAAAAGAAACATCATTAAATAATTTCACGTTCTATAAGTTTATGTTATATAAATATTTGATATATATTTCATATAGTATGAAATTAATGATTCTATGTGCACATCAGCCTGCAGCCATAGCCCTGTGGCATCCGATCCCATCAGATCTCGGAAGCTAAGCAGGGTCGGGCCTGGTTAGTACCTGGATGGGAGACCGCTTGGGAACACCGGAAGCTGTAGGCTTGGGAGAAGGACCTGGCAACCCCCTCCCAATAGTCAATCTGCCATTGAAAACCCTACGAACAGCAGAGAAGCACTAACAATAGTGTTTCCCCTGTTGTACAGAGGGTCGCTATGAGTCGGATACCGACTCGATGGCACCTAACAACAACAACAACAATGTGCACATCAGGGTCTTTTTCTACATTTATCATTATGTAATTATCATGCAATTTCAGTGTTTTTATCACCCTCAAAAGGGCACTTAATACACATTAATAGTCAATACATCTACTCACTCTTCTTCAGGACTTGGAAACTACTAATTTGTGGAGTTTTTTCTGTCTCCATAGATTATACATTTTGTATACACTATATGAGGGCTGAGATTTAGCTATTTAGCTCAGTTGGTAGAGCACCACTCTGTAGTCTCTCAGGTCTCAGGTTCGATTCCCAACACCGTAAAAATGGGAGAAGGACTTGGCAACCCACTCTCAAAAGCATTCAGCTATTGAAAACCCTATGAGAGTCACTATGAGTCAGAAAAGACTTGCTGGAACCTAACAAAAATAACATGTGCTTATGATCTTTTGTGACTGAATTCTGTTTGTTCATGTTGTAGCATGTGTTTTTCAAGTAATATGAATACTTTATCCGATTTTTCAATTCACTTGCCATAATTTGTTAGTATTTCCCTATTATCCCTTGATTGTGTGTGTGATTTGTGGTGATATCTCCTCACTTATCATTATTAGTTGAAGTTTGAGTTTTCTCTCTTTTTTCTTGATCAGTCTTGGGAGCATTAGTTCATTTCTAGTTGTCTTTTCAAACAAACAAACTTGGCTTTTAAAATTTTGTATTTTTTAATTTTATTGATTGATGCTCTTTTATTTACTTATTTCTATTTTGGTATTAATTTGCTTGTCCTAATCTTGCTTCTTAAAGTTGAAACTTGGATGACTGATTTTAAACTTTTTCATTTCTATTATTAACATTTAAAAGTGTAATTTTCTCTTCTTGCATTTCTTCAGTAGCACCCACAAATTTAGATAAGTACAAAATATTTTGTAATTAATTTTGCAATATATTCATACATTGCTTTAATCATTTAGGAAAGCACTGTTTAATTTTAAAATATTTTAAGACTTCTCTAGACATGATTATTATTCATTTTTAATTTAATTCAATTGTAGTCATACAATGAACTCTAACATTTTAATGTGTGATATTTATTGAGATTGGTTTTGTAACCTAGAGCATGTTCTATTTTGGCAAATGCACTGTGTGCAGTTGAACAGAATATGTATTCTGAAGTATCAATTGGGAGTATTCTTTCAGATCTTTATGTTTATAGATTTTACTCTGAACAGACTATTTAAATTCCCAACTATGATTAAGTAATGTTCTCTTTTCCCCTTTATTTCTGTCAGTATTTGCTTCATATCTCTTGAAGCTCTATTATTAGATGTACACACATTTGTGATTGTTATGTTGTCCTGATACATTGACTCTTTTGTTACAATGAATCACCCCTCTTTTATCTCTGGTAATACTCCTTGTTTTAAAGTCTATTTTCTCAGATATTAATGTAAGTACTCTAGAGTTCTTATGCTTACTGTCTCATGCTTTCTGCCTTTTATCTTTTTACTTCAATTTATGTGTTTATGCTTAGCTGAGATTCAAGTTCATTTTTTTTCTGATTCCATCCGATCCCGTCAGATCTCAGAAGCTAAGCAGGGTCGGGCCTGGTTAGTACTTGGATGGGAGACTGCCTGGGAACACCAGATACTGTAGGCTTCGGAGAAGGACCTGGCAACCTGCTCCCAAAAATCAATATGTCATTGAAAACCCTATGAATAGCAAAGAAGTACTGACAAAGTGTTTCGCCTGTTGTACATAGGGTCGCTATGAGTTGATACCTATTTGATGGCACCTAACAACAACAACAACAACAACAACAACAACAACAACAAAGTACATATGCTCAATGGCTACAATATATTTTCTTTCCTAAGAAATAGCTTATTTGTAAGGCCTCTCTAGCTAAGTGTGATGACAAGCATCAGGGTGGGTCAGAGTAATGCTTATCAAGGCTAAGCGAAGATACTCTAAGGGGTTTTTTCTAGCTCTAAGATTCTGTGCTTTAACTTAATATTCATCTTGAAGAATTATAAGTGATATCCTCCTGAGATATTTTCTCCTAGTTTTCTCTCTTAACTACCTAAACTTATAGTCCAATATGGGAAGCTCATTCCATTCTCTGGATATGGTTATTCATTGTATATCTCAAACAGACAATATTCTCATCTGCCCTTTTGAAAAGTTGATTACTGAGAACTTTTGTTTGTCAGAATTTCAGTTGTCCCAAACACCTGTTTGGCACATGAGAGAATGTGTTCTTGTTAGGCCTTGTCTTGTTTATACTTCTTATTAAGGTACATGCTTTCCAGATGAGAAACTCTTTCCAGTTATCTCTGGTGCTTTTCTCTAGCCTCTTTGAGTTTGCTTGGTTCTATTTTATCTATTAATTGCACAAAAAGACACTTAAATCATGTTTTGTGAGCATTCATTCATTCATTCATTCATTTATTTGATTTACAATTTTAGAAGATTGAACCCACATCCTTACACATGCTAGTCAAGTACTGCAACACTGAGCTGCACCTCAGTGATTTATTTATTTACTTTTTATAATTTTGACACAGGCTCTTACTAAGTTGCACAAGCTGCTTCTACCCTCAAACTTGTAATCCTCCTGCCTCAGCCTCTTGAGTCAAGGGGATTATAAGCATGCACCATGGGCCTGGCTGTTTGTGAGTCTTCACTGGACTATCCAATACAGGTTCATATCTCTGCTTTCAAATTAAAAACAAATTCAAATGATTCCCTTAAAGGATTACTCCATTAATAAAATGAATATTTAATAGACAATATAATAATAATGCCTCCACGTGTCTGAAAGCTTGGAGTGCTGTGGGGGCTGGCTTGTTGGTGTGATGCTGAAAGCTATGTCACTGGGATTTCAAATACCAGCAGCGCCACCTACTGTGGAAAGGTTTCATCTGAGCTTTTTGACTAGGAAGAAAAATCCAAAAGCCCACTCCCAAAACAATTAGTCATTGAAAACTGTATGTCATCATAATACAGAGACATCTGCATCTCCATATTCAATGCATCACTTTTCACAATAGCAAGGATATGGAACTAACCAAGGTGCCCATCAACAGAAGAATGGATAAAAAATCTATGGTACATATACACAATGGAATACTACTCAGCAATAAAAAAAATGAAATAATGTCATTTGCAGCAAAATGGGTGAAGGTGGAGAACGTCATCTTAAGCAAATGAACACAAGCTCAGAAAGAAAAATACCATATGTTCTCACTCGTATGTGGGAGCTGAATCATACTTAAAGGAAGAAAAAATGCTATACATAAATTGATATATAAAAATGTATAATTCAACTTAGCATAGAAGGGACAATATAGAGAGTAGAAAGAAGGAGTGAGGGAACTAGCAGAAGGAAGTGAAGACTGGAGAAGATGGGACGGGGAGGAGAGTCAATGTGAAGGGATGAATGGGGAGAGGATGATCTCAATGTAAACAGCACAACTGCATGAGTATATTGGAAAAATAGGGGAATATAACCCAAATAAGCATTTAAATTTACCACATATTAGCCATAAGGCTCCATAAACTGTGTGGGTTGATGAAAGTGTTGCCAGAAGTGATGCAAAGGATGCATAATGGAAAAAACCAATTCTGTATTACTCTGAACCCCATCATCATTTACTAATAAAAAAAGAAAGAGAGAAAACAGTATGAATAGCAGAGAATCACTGTCAAATATGTTGTTGTTGTTAGGTGCCATCGAGTTGTGTCTGACTCATAGTGACCCTCATAGCGTTTTCAATAGCAGATTGTTTCGGGATTGCCTTGGGAGTGGGTTGCCACATCCGTCTCCCATTTTTGCGGTGCTGGGAATTGAACTTGGGACCTCAGAAACTGTAGAGCGGCGCTCTGCCAACTGAGCTAAATCCCAGCCCCACTGTCAAATATAGTGCCAGAAAGTGAGCCCCTCAGCCTGGAAGACATTCAAGAGATGACAGTGGAAGAGTTGCCTCCTCAAAGTAGAGTTGACCTTAATGATGGGAATGGAGTAAAACCTTTGGGACCTCCATTTGCTGATGTGGCATGACTCAAAAATGAGAAGAAACACAATGACTGCAACAACCGGATCAAACATACAAAAAGAAGGTGTGCATGGTCAGTGTCTGGAATTGAGTTGGACTTGACTCAATGGCATGTAACAACAACAACATAACAATAATAATAATAGTAATATATTATTGTGTTACTCTGCTTTTTGTCACTGTGGCAAAAAACTTAAGGAAATAAACTTAATGGAGGAAAGATTTATTTTGGCACATACTTTCAGAGGTTTTAGTTCATAGTCACTTGTATCTATTGTTTCTGAGCCTCTGGTGAAACAGAACATCATGGCAGTGAGGACCTGGTAGAATAGAGCTGCTCACCTCATAGCAGCAAGGAAGCAGGGATGCAACGGAACAAGATCTACCCTTAAAGTTCTCGCCCAGTGACCTATTTCCCCCAACTGGGTTCTATCTTCTACAATTTCAACCACATCTCAATAGTCCATTCAGTTATGAACCCATTAGTAGATTAATCCACTGATGTGGTCAGAGCCCTCATTATCCCATCACTTCCCCAAAGCTCTACCTCTGAACATTACTGCACTGGGGACCAAACCTTCAACATGGGAGCCTTTGGGGGACACTTCAGATCTAAACCACAAAAATTTTAAAATATATTATGTGAAAATTAAGATGAATGAAGAATTAATGTTATTTCACCACGCAGTTTCATGTTGTGATAACTGAGCAATGCTAGTAGTATTGACTTATAGTTGAGTGCCATCCACTCAACTTAGCTATGTGTGGTCTTTGCCAGGTGTTTTGCAATGTTAGCAATTAAGATGGGTTTCTTCTCTTTGAATAATTTCAGAATTTTTGAATGCATTTACTGAGGTGTTTTTAATAGCACAGGAGAAGGTTTTCACAGTAAAAAGATGTGAGGTCCTTTGATGTAGGATAGTTTTCAATTTAAGAGGTTAGTGATACATTTTGGAAGAGTTTGGAAGCAGTGTGCAACAATATATACACAAGAGAGACACAGAATTTTTAGACCTGGAATTCTTCTATGACCTAATCCCATTCTATTTGTCATTTCCTTCTCAACTGCTAATATATTTTCACATTCATCTTTTCATATACTGCCCTAATCTACGTTATAAGCAGACAATACATAAAATATTTTAGTATTGTTTCTCATCAGCAATTACTATTTCAGGTTTGTGAATGCATTTTAAATATTACAATTGAACAAGCTCTACATTCTCAAATTTATCTGCAAACATCTAGTATGGCATATAGCAACAAATAAACATGTTTAATGACTAAATGAAAAAGAAAATAGATCCACAGACTGTAGACCTGGAAGGATTTCTGGATAGATCTGACAGGTTAGTCCTATCCATTTTATAGCTATGGAAATATGAATTAGAAAAAGAAATCGACTTTCCCATAATCATACATCGAATTGATAGCACAGATCACATTAGAACCCAGAGTTTCTAATATTCAGTGCTACATTCTTTCCATTACCTTCTGTTACTTCTTTTTCAGTATTATATGTACCTTCAGAGAATAGACGTCTTCAAGAAGCCAATTTAAAATAAAATAAATGGAATAGCATGTGTAACTATTTTGTATTTTGGGACATAGAATGGTTTTGCAAAAATGTCAGGTAATTTCATGTTATTTGTTCATGTTCTGTCTGCTGTTTTCTGTGTTGTATCATTTGTCAGAGTCTGGAGGTGGGCCATATGTGCAGTTTTACAACCATTTCAAATGAGCATTTAAATGAAACTAAATAGATACCTTCTGGTCTTAACATTGTTTGTGAAGTATATTATTTACATCTGTCTTCAGAGTAAAATAAATAAAATATTTTTTGGCTGATGAGAGGATAAAATGGTACAGCCACTTCACAAAACAGTCTGGAAATTCCTCCAAAGGTTAAAAACAGAATTTCCATATAACCTAGAAACTGCACTGTTAAATATATGCCTGAGAGATGAAAATATATGTCCATACTAAACTTTGAATATAAATATTTATAGGTGAATTATTTCATAATAGTCAAAAGGTGGAAAAAGCCTAAATGTCCATCAACTGGTTAGTGGAAAAATAAAGGCTGGCATATCCATGAAATGGAATAATACTTTTAGTGATAAAAGTGAATGAAGAACAGGATATTGTTAGCAAGATGGTAGATTAGTAGGCTCTTGGACCCCACTCCCATACAGAAATGCTGAATGTGCAATAAAATGCACACCAAACAATTTTTTTGAGTACTCTAAGTAACCAGATAAGTAGGTGTAGCAATCATGTAAGTGCTTAAGCAAGAGAAAGGTGCACATATAGTGGAAGAAAAGCTCATGGTATTTTCTTGAACTCTGTCCCACTTCTTCCATGGTGCAACAAGGTACAATCCCAGATCTTTTCTCAGGGTAGAATGGAAAGAGTGGAACTTGCTAGAAATTTCAGATAATTCCCTGACTTTTCTGACGGCCACTAAAGGAACTGGTTTCTATCTTGTCTAACTTGGAATGCTAATTTGAATGGTGACATAAATTGTAAATGAGGTTGGAGGCTGCTGAAAGAAGTGTCAGACATTGCCACACAGAGAACCAACTGCAGGGAGATTGTTGACCTGCCAGTGCATGAGGGCAAGAGATTATACACAGAGAGATACAACAGAAAAAGGGGTGAGAGGGCGGGCGTGGTGGCTCACACCTGTAATCCCAGGGGCTCGGGAGGTGGAGGCAGGAGGATTGCAAGTTTGAGACCAGAGGCAGTCTGTGTAACTTAGCGAGACCCTCTCTCAAAAAGTAAAAGAATAGGCTGGGGGTTCAGCTCAGTGGTCTAGCACTTGCCGAGCATGCAGGCGCGAGGCCCTGGGTTCAACCCCCAGTACCAAAAAAAAAAAAAAAAAACAAAAAAAAAAGAAAGAAAGAAAGAAAAAGGGGTGAGATTCCTATGGAAATAAAGACATTTAAAAGCAGGTATGCTTATGGGGGTACTGGTAAAAACAAACAAATCAACAACAAATCAACAAATATGGATCCAAGGAAGCTACATCCTTAGGAAAAGTTTGAGAGGACTTTAAACCTTTGCACTTGGGTGATTAGTAAAGGTGTTTCTGTGCATGAAGCCAGTACATAAAAACTGAGAGGCCCATTCAAAGCAATAAATTAAATCTCCAGAAACAGAACCTAAAGAAACAGGACTCCAAATTCTTTGACAAAGATTTTAAAACAATTGTCATCAATATTCCCAGTGAACTGAATGAAAACATGAACAGATAACAAAATCAGGAAAATCATATATGAAGCAAATGAGTGTCAATAAAAACAGAGAAATTATTTAATAAGAACAGAACAAAAATTCTCTAAGTTGCATAACTGAATTGAAAAATTCACTGGAGGGGTCAATATTGTATTCAAACAGACAAAAGAAACAATCAGAAAAAGTGAATACAGGTCACTGGAAATTACTGAGCCTGGGAAGCCAAAAGTTAAAAGACTTTTTTAAAAAAGCAAACAGGTCCTAAGCAATATAATCAAGTACACCAACATGCTCCTTATAGATATTGCAGAAGACAAAAGAGAAAGAAAAATTGATAAAGACCTTCTTTGAAAAAATGACTGAAAACTTCCTGAATTTGTGGAATAAATGGTAACACAAGCACAAGAATCTCAACAAACTCCAGGTGGGATAAACTTGAACACACATTGTAATTACACTGTAAAAAATTAAAGACAAAAAGGAAATTTTGAAAGAAGCAAGAGAAAATTTATATTTAATATAAATTTAGCCTTTATAAGATTATAAACAGAAACCTCACAAAGTAGAAGGCAGTGGAATTTTATATATTTAGTGTGCTGAAAGAAAATGAAACTCAATTGGAAATACTATAGTCAACAAAACTGTATTTCAAAAATAAAGTAAAAACACATTTCCAGATTTAAAAAAAATTTGAGAAATTTTATTAGCCCTCCATAAGGAATGCTAAATGGAGCCTTTTAAATTTAAACAAAAGCTGCTAGATGCTAAAGAAAGATGAAACTATAAAGTCCTTCAGTGAAGGTAAATATATGGATAAATATATAATCATAAATTTTTATAGTTTTGGTACATAATTTATTTTAATTTTAAAATTATATTAAAGGGTAAAATCAGGAAAAACTAGACATATATGCTATTGGGAACACAATATATAAAGATTAAATAAATTATAGTATCAATAATTTAAACTATGAGATTAGGAATTGTAAAGGATTAGAGTTTTGTACACAATTGAAGTTATTTTTTTTTCTTTTGTGGTACTGGGTTATTGAACCCAGGACGTCACGCGTGCTTTGCAAGTGCTGTACCACTGAACACAACCCCAGCCCATTTTTTTTTTACTTTTTATTTTGAGACAGGGTCTTGCTAAATGACACAGGCTACCTCTGGCCTGGAATTTGAGATCTTCCTGCTTCCCCTGCTGAGTCACTGGGATTATAGGCATGCGCCACAGCACCAAGCTTTCAAGTTAATTTTTATCAGTTTAAAATAGATTACTGTAACTTGAGGATGTTTTATGTAGTCCCATGGTAACCAGAAAGAAATAGAATATTCACAAAAAGAAATGAGAAGGGAATCAAAACTTACTACGTGAAACTTTCTAAACACAAAGAGAGATAGTAAGAAAGGAATTGAAGTGTGGAGGGGGCGGTGGTGCATGCCTGTAATTCCAGTGACTCAGGAGGCTGAAGTAGGATTGCAAATTCCAGATCAGAGATAGCCTGTGTAATTTAGCAAGACTCTGTCTCAAAATGGGAAAAAAATTTTTAAAATGGGCTGGAGTGCAGCTCAGTGGCAGAACACTTACAAAATATGTGAGAGGGAAAAAAAAGGGAAAAAAGGAATTGAGAGATGAAAATATATAAGACTTGCAGAAAATACTTCTAAGATGTTCATAATAAATCTTTACCTATCTTAAGTTATTTAAATGTAAATGAATCAATTTCCTGTCGTAGTTTTTCTAGACTCTTATGACACATATCATATAATTATTTCTCACAGTTCTGGAAGCTAGGCGTCAGAAATTAAGGCACTATCATATTTAGTGTCTGTTGAGGGCCCACTTCCTGGTTCATACAAGGCATCTACTTTTTGTGTGTTCATATGGCAAAAGGAGAGCAGGTAGCTCTTTAGTGCTTATTTTGTAAAGAGAGTATTTTGAATATTTCTCATAAAGAAAGGGGTTCTTTTTAAAATTGGGCCAAAAGTGGGGTTTATGTAGGCAAAACACCAAGTTATCTGAAATTTAGAATATGATCATGACAAAGATGTCATGGACCATACCATGGTATAGGAACTACTTCATTAACTCCTTTCTCATAGCAGGATTGGTTCAAGAACTTTCAGGTTGAACTGAGTAAGTTTAATACAAATGGCTGCAGCCACAGGAGCTGAGGAGCATCTGCTATCAAGAGAGGAAGGCTGTAGTCATATTACTATGCCAAGAGGTTCTTAAATTCATTTAATTCAAATACTTAAAGTACTTTTATATATTATATTTCAAGACTATGAGTGAAGTTTAGGAGTAAGAATTTTAGGGGCTAGGAATTGAATTGGTATGAAGGAAACCGTGTTGTTGGGAAAGTATATGAGAGATTCTGTAGAAATCTTAAAATCAATAAAGCACACTAGTGTGGAAGTTATGATTTGTCTGAAGCCCAAGGGCAATAAGTATATTGAATCAAGCTATTTAAACAAAGGATGTCTTTGGGTATGTGGTGGTTTGGACTATAACTGTAATATTAATATCTTAGTATTTTACAAACCACCTAACAGTCCCATGTATTATCACGCATAGTCTTTGCATCAGTCCTAGGATGTAGAAAGATCAGTTATTATCAGTCTCATTTTATAGATTAAGAAGGTAAATTTCCAAAGATGGAATTGACATACACAATGTAACAATACTAGATAATGATGCACCCTAAATTGAATTTTAGTCCTTCAGATTAACTAAGAAGTTATTTATGTATTTATATATTTTTTCCATTACATGGCTGGACAGTATGGCTGTTCTGGGATATCTCATCCTAGAAATCATGGAGAAAATATATCCAGTGTCCATATCTTAAAGACCACTTAGTAAGTTGTAAATGAAGGTCTAAAATAATTGGGTTCAAATATGCATTTATGGATACTAGTGAAGTTTATGAATACTGTATTACTCTATTTTTGGTCTCTATAAAAATGATTGAGGCTGGGTAAGGTACAAATAAGTTTATTAAGCTCACAGTTTTGGAGGTTCAAGGGTATGGCATGGATGTTAATTAGGTTCTGTTGAGGACCTCATGGCAGATGGCATCACAATGGCAGGAGTTCATGAGGAAAGGAGAGATCACATTGTGAGACAGGAAGTCAGAAACTCAGGAGGGGCCAGTCTTACTCCTTTATAACAAACTTACCATGAGAGTTAACCAGGTTCCATAAGAACAACCTGAATCCTTCCTGAGGGCAGGGCTCCCTGTCACCTAATGACCTCCCATTAGGCTCTACTTCTTAGAATTCCCATCACCTCTTAATATTTCCACAATGGGGACCAAGTATCCAACATATTAATCCTTGGGGAGAGAAATCCCATCCAAGTCATAGCAAATTTAATTCAGTACAACATCATTAGACCTATTACTTCTTCTTAATCTTCCTTGAATATCAAGCTGGTACAATTTATAGGCTAGTCACATCTTATAGGTAAACAAGGCACCTTAGTGTGCTTTTAAGAAAAGCAAACCTATTGCCAAGGTATAAAATTTTAAATAATGAATTCATTTGGCAGCCGCTTGTTCTGCTGGATTGTGAAAAAGCAATTGAAAAGCTTCTACCTCGAGTCATTCTAATAACTACACACCAGTATGAGAAAGCTAAGTATTGTTGAAACTGAAACTAGACACAATAGAATTTCTTTTGGCTAAATCTGACACAAATGACTTCACCTACGACCCTTCCAGACAAAAGGAATTTGTCAGTGCATACATAGGAATATGGAATAACATTATCTGGTGTGGTTCAGGTAGGTGCTGCTTTATTTTTGGTTGGACTTTAACCCACTATGTGGCACAGGCTGGATTCAAAGTTGGCATGTAGCCCAGGCTGGCCTCAAACTCATGGTCCTCCTGCTTCAGCCTCCCAACTGCTGGAATTATAGGTGAGTTTTTTCTTTTAAAAGTAGAACTCCAGTTTCATCATTAGAAGCCAGCAAGAAGTAGGAAAATGATACTCCTTTCCCCCTTTTGGTGAATACTAATCCATAGGATCTATAGACACCCAGTGAGTCATTAATACTAACATTGAACCATACTCCTCCCAATATGGCTTGGTCAGTTCTATTCATCAGGACGGGATAGGAAATTTTTAGAAGAGATCATCTATCTGAGAAAAACTATTGTGTCATTGACTCATCTTCTTTGCTAAATCTCTCAGAAATCTGAACAAGGTGGGTAAGTTGTGGAATGATAAAGAATCCTTTACAACTTTTTATTATATTTCAGCCCCTTCAGGCTCTTCTGTCATGCAAGGATGCAGCAAGAAGGCACCATTGAGAAGCAAATAGTAAGCCCTCATCAGACACTGAGTTTATTGGTGCCTTGATCTTGCACTTTCCAGCTTCTAGATAGGTGAGTAATACATTTCTGTCATTTATAAATTATGCAGTCTAATATATTTTGTGAGAACAGCTTGCTATGGTTTAAATATAAAATGATCCCCAAATCTCATGTTTGAATGCTAGGTGCCTCACTGGTGGTTTTATTTTGGGAGGCTATAGAACGTTGAGAGGTAAGACCTAGCTGGTAGAAGTAGGCAGTTAGGCCAGGCCTTTGGAGGTTTTACCTGGACTCTCGGTTCCAGTAAGCTCGCTCTGCTTCCTGATGCTGTGATGTGAAAAGGCTCTGACATAGACTCTGCCACTGCTTTGCCATGTCTCTCCACCACTACGGATTGAAACTCTCTAAACCATGAGTTGGGCTGGGATTTAGCTTGGTTGGTAGAGCTCTGCTCTGCGGTCTCTGAGGTCCTGAGTTTGATTCCCAGCACCACAAAAATGGGAGAAGGATGTGGCAACGGACTCCCAAGGCAATCCTGAAACAGTCAGCCATTGAAAACCCTATGAGGGTCGCTATGAGTCGGACTCGACTCGATGGCATCCAACAACAACAACAACAAACCAAGAGCCAAAATAAATATTTCCTCCCATATATTGTTTCTCTCAGGTATTTTGCCCCCAGCAATGACACTAGCTAACACACAGCCCAGACTATACTTATAATAGCATTCAGACTAGTTTTACAGCCCTCTGATGTCCTGAGCACCACCTGTTTTTCCTTTTGTTCACTCCAATATCTGGCAAATACTGATCATGATACTGTCTCCATAGTTTCACCTTTATAATAATGTCATACAGTGTACAGTCTTTTCAGATGGGCTTCTTTTTTACTTAGTAATATGTATTTTTTGTCTTTTTGGCATGGTAACATATTTCTACTTAGTGGTGAATAATATTTTATTATCTGGATGTGTCACAGTACATTTGCCCATTTACCTACTTAAAGATATCTTAGATCCTTCTAAAGTTTGACAAATGTGAATAAAGCTATTATAAACATCATCATTGTCTGTAGCCATAGCACACTAGTATCCAATCCTGCCTGATCTCAGAAGCTAAGCAGGGTTGGCCTGGTTATCCTTGGGTGGGAGACTTCCTGGGAATACCAGTTGCTGAAGGCTAGGGAGGAGAACCTGGCAATCCATTCCCAAAACAATTCACCACTAAAAATCTTATGAACATCAGAGAATCACTGACAATGGTACCAGGCATGGCACAGTGTCAGGGAGTGTTTCATTCTGTTGTACATAGGGTTGCTATGAGTCAGACCTGACTCAGTGGTATCTAATATTAACAACAAATGCCATCATGTAGATTTTTGTGTGGAGATAAAATATATATATATTAATATATATTAAAGAGAACCATTGCTGGATCAAATGGTACTGGTATGTTTAGGTTTGTATTGACCTATCAAACTATCTTCCATAATGACTATATCATTTTGCATTCTCAACAGCAATGAATGAAGCTCTTGTTGTTCTACACCCATGCTGGAATTTTGAGCCGTGTTCTGAATTTTGGCCATTTTAGTAAGTGTGTACCTGCAGCCATACCACTGTGGTGCCCTATCCCTTAAGATCTCACAAGCTAAGCAGGGTCGGGCCTGGTAGGTACTTGGATGGAAGATGACGTGGCAGTAACAGGTGCTGTAGGCTTGGAAGAAGGACCTGACAACCCACTCCCAAAAACAATTAGCCATTGAAAACCCTATGAATAGCAGAGAAACAATAACAATAGTGTTTCGCCTGTTATACACAGGCTCACTATGAGTCGGACATGGATTCCATGGCACCTAACAACAACAATAACAGTCATCAATGGACCAGGAAACAATCCTCACCAGACAGGAAAACTACCAATATCTTGATCTTGGAAATCCTAATTTGTGAAACTGTGAGAAATAAATTCCTGTTTTTCATAAGCTAATTAGTCCGTGGTATTTTATTATAAACTAAGACACTTGATACTTGAATAAACATATTTTGGTATAAATTTTGCTAATGGTTGCTCCTACAAATTTCTTGTGTATCACTCATGAATGGCTAGAATATTTATTGTCATTTAGGCAAAAGTAGAACAGGTTGTGCTGCCAACTGATGTTGTTATGGGTGTTGCCATGGGAAGTCCTGACTCACAGATGGGGAATCAGGAAATCAATGATGTTTTGTTCTAAGCATTAAAAGAATAATGTGGATAATTACTTGATTTGAATTAAACCTTACTGTTAATTAGACTTGTTTGATGAGGTGGGATATTGCTATAGTCCCAAGGTAGGATGCTGATATTTTGACCCACATTTGGATAGGCTATAAAGCCATAATTTCCTTGTTTCATCCTCTAAAATTACCTAAGGAAGTTGTATTGGCTAACAAGTTGTAATATTTGTCAATACAAGTTTTCATTATAATTGGAAGTTTGTATGTTATAAAAGGCTTGTACATTTAGAAATGGAAAATAAAATTTATGATTATGCACTCTTTTCTTCCAAGGGACTACAAAGGGCCCTAAACCAGTATTTAGCTCATCCTTGTTAAGGTTGCTACTATGTGGACACCAAGACACTCATTTGTCTTTTGTTAAAGAAAAATAAATTCTAGACAGTTTAATTTTACATAGTTCAATTGAATGCCTACCTGATGCTTGGAATACAGAGATTGACAAAAACATGGTTTTTCCCATGGCTAAATCCTGTTGACTTGGGAGACAGACCCTGCAACCCACGCCCCCCCAAAATCAATCTGCCATTGAAAACCCTATGAACAGGAGAGAAGCACTGACAATAGTGTTTCTCCTGTTGTATGTAGGGTCGCTACGAGTCGAATACTGACTCGGCAGCACCTAACAACAACCGCAAATCCTGTTAAGGCAAATGTGAAAAAAAATGTATAATGTTATAAATGTTCAAACTCAAAGATTAACAAGATATTATAGGAACACAGAGAAGGACTATTTAACTAAAAATCTATGGTCAAAGATATCTTTAAGGAGAAGGTGATACAAGCTAAATCTTAAAAATGAATAGGTGCTATGTAGGCAAGAAGAGTGGGAGTACATACACCAAGAATGAGGCCAAAGTAAGCGTTTTCACCTTATGAGGTAATTAGGACTCAGTGAAGGATTTTTCTGATATAAGAGACTCTAACTCCATGAATATATAGTGTATATATTGTAAACTCTAATGTATTTGGGAATGTCTTTATGGCCATAGGTATACTTGTATGAGGGTGTGTGGTGATGTCTGTAAGAGTATTCATGCTAAAGAAGCATTAAGTGAGACAAGGTTTTCATGAAAAGAAAATTTCATATAGCTATCTTAGCATTAGACATTTCTATATTTAAAAGAAATGTAAATATGGTAATTTGGTCTTCAACAGATAATTAAGAGTACCTACATAACTTCATAGCCACAGTAACTCTGAGTGCAGGAAATGTGTGTGTGCATATATGTTGTTGTTGTTAGGTGCCGTTGAGTCCAGTCCGACTCATAGTGACCCTATGTACAGCAGATCAAAACACTTGCTGATTCTGTGCCAGGCAAATGATCTTATTTATGTTTAAGCCCATTGTTGCGGACACTGTGTCAATCCATCTGGTAGAGGGTTTTCCTCTTTTGCGTTGACCTGCCACTCTTCCAATCTCCAGGGATTGATCTCTCCTGACTACATGTCCAAAATATGTAAGATGCAGTCTGGCCATTCTTGCTTCCAAGGAGCACTCTGGTTGCACTTCTTCTAGGACAGATTTATTGGTTCTTTTGGCAGTCCATGGTATATTCAATAGATGTCTCCAGCACCAAAATTCAAAACCATCAATTCTTTTTCTGTCTCTTTTGTAAAATGTCCAGCTTTCATAACCATATGATGCCACTGAAAATACCATGGTATGAGTCAGACACACCTTCGTCTTCAATGTGACATCTTTGCTTTTCAATACTCTAAAGAGATCTTTTGCCACAGCTTTTCCTAGAGCAATGTGTCCTTTGATTTCTTGACTGCTGCTTCCACAGGTGTTGATTATAGAGCCAAGAAAAGCAAAATCTTGGACAACCTTAATCTTTTCTACATTTATTGTGAAGTTGCCTGCTGACCTAGTTGTAAGGATTTGTTTTGTTGATGTTTAGTTGTAACCCATATTGAAGGCTATGATATTTGATCTTCATCAGTAAATGTTGTAAATCTTCTCCACTTTCAGCAAGCAGAGTTGTGTCATCTGCATAATGCAGTTGTTAATGAGTCTTCCTCCAATCTCGATGCCGTGTTCTTCCTCATAAAGTCCAGCTTCTCGGATTATTTGTTCAGCATATAAATTGAAGAGATAGGGTGAAAGTATACAGCCCTGACGCACACCTTTCTCAACTTTAAACCACTCAGTGTTTCCTTGTTCTATTCGAACAATTGCCTCCTGGTTCATGTACAGATTTCTCATGAGCACAATTAGGTGTTCTGGTATTCCCATTTTCTGAAGTGTTATCCATAATTTGTTATGATCCACACAATCAAATGCTTTTGCATAGTCAGTAAAACATAGAAAGACATCTTTCTGATATTCTCTACTTTCAGCTAATATCCACCTGACATCAGGAATGATGTCCCAAGTTCCCCACCCTCTTCTGAATCCCGCTTGATTTTCCGGTAATTCCCTGTCTATATACTGCTGCAGTTGCTTCTGAATGTATTCTTCCCATCTTCTTTTGGTGGTTTCTGCATCATTTACTATTTTCCCTGTGGAATCTTTCACTACTGCCACTTGAGGCTTGAATTTTTTCTTCACTTCCTTAAGCTTGAGAAACACAGAGCGTGTTCTTCCCTTTTGGTTTTCTGCCTCCAGCTCCTTGCACATGTCATTATAATATTTGTTTTTTTCTTCTCGAGCTGCCTTCTGAAATCTTCTGTTTAGTTCCTTAACTTCATCATGTCTTCCTTTTGCTTTAGCTGCTCCAAGTTTGAGGGCAAGGTCCAGTTTCTCTTTTGACATGAAATTTGGTCTTTTGTTTTTTTTCTTGTCTTTTTAATAACTTTTTGCTTCCTTCTTGAATGATATCTTTTATGTCATGCCACAACTCTTCTGGTCTCCTATCATTTGTGTCTAA
>VMDO01018113.1:0-43034 GCA_007922755.1 Pedetes capensis
TTTTTCTTCAGTTTATATATATTGCTAATTAAATATTTTATTATAGACTTGCTTTGCCAGATTTCAAGTAGAATATTTAAGATCATATAACTATTGAAGGATTGCTTCTTAGATACGCAGAAATAATGACTTATAACATATTTGGGGAATGAATTTTCTCTTCAGTGCATTTAATTCTAACTGAAAAGTTGAAGAAGGAAAAACACAGGTAAAAAGTACTAACATTTTAATTTTAAAGTTATTTTTCTGTGTTTTACATGGTTTCTAAAATTATAGCATTATTGATCAACTTAAAATAAATCTTTATCATCTTACAGAAAGCCAAATTCTTCATTTAATATTTATTGATTCTTTTAGAATTAAATAAAAAAAATACCTTTTAAATCATGATATCAAAGAATTATATTGTCTAAGTAACAATATTAAAAACCATGTCATCAACTGGGCACGGTGACCATGCTTCTAATTCCAGCAACTAGTGAGGCTGAGGCAGGATGATTGATTGCAAGTTAAAGGCAAGAGGCAGCCTGTGTAACTTAGCAAGACCTTACCTCAGAATACAAAAATAAAAGTCTTGGAGTGCAGCCTAGTAGTGGAGCATTTGCACAGTATGTGCAAAAGTCCTGGGTTCAACCCCCAAGTGTCACAAAAACCAAACAAACAAATAAATAAGTAAATAAATAAACAAAGCCATGTTATCAAGGAATAATGTTTATGCACAATTGTTCTTTAGCAACTCCTAGACTTTTCTAAATTCCAAGATACCAAAATGACCCTGCAAGTCACCTTCACAACACATTGGTGAAATATTTCCCTCCTTTACTTATTTAGTTTAGAGCACCTTCTAGAAGACAAGATATTACATAAAATGTATTCACCTTCCCTGATTTGTCATGAAGTCTAGCAGTTCATATGTATGCACACACACACACACACACACACACACACACATAATTTTAAGGGAGAGAAAAAGAAGAGCGAGTGAGAAGAGAGTGTTCAATGGGCAGAGGTATGAAAAAAGAAAGAAATCAGTGACAATTCTGTTATATAACTTTGTCATGCTATGTTCATATACTACTCAGAATTCATTAAAATGAGTGATTTGGATTGTACAACAAAGTTCACCAAGTCCAAGGCATGTAGATAAGAAAACAGAATTATTTCAAATGCTTGAGATATGCAAATAACGAAGGTAGAATAGATCTTTCTCCATCTCTCTCCCTACATTCTTATAGTTACTCTATTCTTTTCACACACATTCTAGTCTTTCCAAATACATTGGTTCCTGTTTTGTGTAACAGCTAACTGTAATCTTTTTAAAACTCAGAGGTGCATCTCTGTTGTCTTTTTATTTGGGCACCAACAAGACCAACTCTCAATAAGAAGAAGCTCAGTAAATAGTAATTGAATTTAATGCAGACATAGACTTGGGTGAGCTGTCATTAGTAGGCATACCTATGGTAGATTGCCTGCAGCAGTAGCCCTGTGGCATCCGATCCTGTCAGATCTCGGAAGCTAAGCAGGGTTGGGCCTGGTTAGTACCTGGATGGGAGACCGCCTGGGAACACCAAGAAGCTGTAGGCTTGGGAGAAGGACCTGGCAACCCCCTCCCAAAAATCAATCTGCCATTGAAAACCCTATGAACATCAGAGAAGCACTGACAATAGTGTTTCCCCTGTTGTACAGAGGGTCGCTATGAGTCGGATACCGACTCGACGGCACCTAACAACAACAACAACAACAATGGTAGGTTAACTGCCTAATTGATTAGCTAATTTCTAAACCTGAGTTGTTACTGACCAGCTAGTTTTTCTCTATTTCTCAAACACAAACTGAGCAATAAAGGATGTGCTTTTGTTGCAAGTCTGAACTAAAAATAACAAGAAGAACAATGCATGACCTAGTCACGATCATCACATCATTCTGTGACCCATCATCTGCCTGAAACTGTCTGTAAACATTTATTGACAAGCATTTATTCTATAGAGAACAGTCCTTGTTTTTTTTCTGTGCTGTATGTTGAACCCAGATCCTTGCACATGCTAGGAAATTGCTGTACCACTGAGCTGCCCCTCCAGATGCTCCTTCCCTTCCCTTCCCTTCCCTTCCCTTCCCCTTCCTTCCTTCCTTCCTTCCTTCCTTCCTTCCTTCCTTCCTTCTTTATTTATTTTCCCTCTCTCTCTCTCTCTCTCTCTCTCTCTCTCTCTCTCTCTCTCTCACACACACACACACACACACACACACACACACATCTCTCTCCCTATCTCCTACTCTCTCTGTAGTATTGGGTATTGAACTCAGGGCTGTGTACATGTTAGGCAAGCTCTCTATCACTGAACCATACTCCCAAATCCTTTTTATTTTTTATTTTAGGATGGGAACTAGCTAAACTGTGCAAGCTGCATTTGGCCTTGAATTTATAATCTTCCTGCCTCAGCCTCCCAATTTGCTGGGATTACAGGTATGTGCCACAGTACATGGGGAGATTAGTACTTATATAACATCCCAACTGGTTAGTTCCAAGGTAATATTCTCTTTCATGAGGAAGACTTGTCAATGTCTATAGATAAGTATTCTAGAATTTCTTACCATTTAACTCTATTCCATTGACTAAAATATATATAACATCCTTGAAATTAAAAATTTTTATTCTTCATTTTGCATTTCTGACACCCAAGAATTTAGGTATTTCATTAACTCTAGTATCTATTATGTGGAAAATAACATTTTAACTAAGATCTTTCTGATTTCAAATCCTTTCTTTCCACTATGCCTGACTTCGTAAAATCTATCCATCTATCTATCTATCTATCTATCTATCTATCTATCTGTATATATATATATACATATATCTGTGTATATATATATATATATATATCTGTGTATATCTGTGTATATATATATATATCTGTGTATATCTATCTGTGTATATATATATATGTATATCTATCTATCTGTGTATATATATATATATAATTATTAGCATAACAATAGATTTCAATATAAAACAAGCAGCTCTGTAGGAAAAAAAAACCCTTATGAACAAGGAATTAGTAGTATTGTGTTCCTTTGCACAATATATCACATTATTTTAACTATTTTAAACTTTATCATCAATAAACAACAGAACTTTTCTTGTAATCAGCAGAGGTTCAACTTATCTGATAGGGAAAAAAATGGACACTAACCTGTTCAGAAACCAAATTTAGGGAGATAGAAGGAGAAAGATAAGAAAAGAAGATAATAGCCCCTGCCTTCTTTGTTCTCCAATTCTATTGGAAAGGGACACACAAAAGAACTCTAATACAATACTGGGTACACACATTATAATATTCCCTAGAAATTGAGTTCAGTGATTGCCCCAGGATGAGGCTTTCTTTGTGTTCAGTCTTGTTAAGTGATGATACATTTACACTGACTGGTTGAGAAAAGAGAACGCTTAAGGTAATAGGAACAGCATGAGCCTGGATATGTCAGAATGAAGGTACCACATAATCACCTGCACCTACAGCACAAGGTGAGTGTTACCGGGAGGCAGTAGAGGAATGAGTAAGCTGGGAAATAATCTTGGAAAACCAGGCTAAGACAAAATAAAGCAGACACCTTCCTTCCAGGCTCAGCATCTTACACTTCTCTCTTCTGCCAATGGCAAGTCATTTCAGACTTATAAGAATGTGACTGGATTCATGAATTAGGAGGATAACTCACTTACAGCAAAAAGAAGCCAGCTTGGAAAGTAAAAAGTTTGGTGGCAGAGAGGCCAATGTGGGTACTGACAGCGTGAGGAACAGCTATGACTATGCCAGTGGATTGATTGTAGAGATAAATGTTGCATTACCACCAACCCTGGTTATTTCCTATCAAAAATACCTCGCTTCTTTACAGGTTCATCCAGTTTTCTAACAGTGATCATGCTTTACTTTCATTATATTTAGGGCCTAAGTCTGCTGGTGATTGCCCAAATTGATTTTTAAGCATAGTTCTCTACCACCACAGATCAGGAGCAGAAAAAAAAATGTTGAAGCATTTTCTTTTCCCTGGGGAAAAATCATTATATTAATATTAATCTTTTCTATTTTTATTTTTTCAACAGAAGGTTATACATATGCTATTTCATAGTTCACAGCTAGCCCCTCACTACTCAAATTGTGGGTGTTCTTGCCAGACTGCCGAGATGCACACAAATTGACTTGAGAAACAAGGAGATTATTCATGCTCCTGCACACACTGTTATCTCTGGGAACTCTTAATCAATGCACGGTGAGAGCCAGTCACCATAGACTGAGGTTAGGTCATTTGAGCTGTTCAGTGGGACATGAGAAACTAAACTATGGTTATTACTAAAACTGGAATCTAAAGTAAAAACTACAATCCAGAAAGAAGATGTGGAGAATAATAGAAATAAGGATTTGCCTACTGAGTCACTTGCTATATTCAGCCAGGAGTCCTTAAAATGTCAAAGACATTATAATATGCTTCCACAAGAGGGAATGGTTTAGGGGAGTTGTACTTCATGTCGATTTTGCTCCTGCAGATACTCTGTTATATAAATCTCCTATATGTACCTAAATAAATAGACTAAATCCTCATAGGAAATTATGTTAAAACTAATAGTGCACATGCACACCAAAAAATTCCAAATGAGTTTCAATGATCCTATGATTATGAAGCAAACAGATGATGAATCAAAATTCTAGTTATGACACCAGAATTTAGATTGTAATTTTGGAGCTCATTAGGACCATAATAGTATAACTTACCTAAAAAAATAATAAATTCCTTCTTAATATTTAAAGCATGATTTCTTCATTAAATAATAATTTATTCTATGATGAATCTAACGAGTTTTAGTTATAAACATGTGTTTGCCTCAGTTTCTTTAAGATATTGCTGCTCTTTTAAAACAGCAGTGATTTATATTCATATCCATCTTAGTTACCTGAGCCATTTTATTTCATTTATCTTAGATTGTGCCAACAAATTTATATTTATTTCCTTTTTAAAAAATATTACATAAGGTGTATTTTATCCTGTATTTCTAAGATATTTTTGGCTTATTTTCTTATATTTTAGTTTATTTCTAGATAATGTAATTTTCACTACTGAAATTTCAGCTGTAAGTGGCACATGAGCTCCATGTTTAATAATATACTATAGCATCAGTAATTACTAGAATGGTTCACATAGCATGGAAATTCAAGTAATCCTTGGAGAATTCCTTTTAACATTCCTCCACATTCATTCCTCAGATACATGCCTTCTCACACATTGTTTTAGGTCCTCTTCATTTTCATATTTCTGGATCAGAGCAGATAAAGTCCAGGCCACCATGAACACATCTTGCTCTACTGTGCTTTCTAGGAGAAGGTCTAAACCACCTTTATTCACAATGATGCAATAGGCATTGTTTGGGCTCACCACCATCAGTTCTTTCTGCTCTTTTCAAAACAGATTAAAATTTATCAAGAAAGGAAGAAAGCCAGGTCACCACATAAATACTTCAACTTTAGTACTAAAGCTGAGAATGATGTTAGATTTCCAAGTGTGTCTCTTCTTCTATTCTCTTCCATCTCCCTTCAAATTTAAATCAAAAAGATAGAAAAATAAAGGAAAACCTACATTAATGGAAATGGGTTAAAATCTTTTATCTTTCATTTCTCCTGTTAAGAAACATAATACAAGTTTGTATCTTTAAATCAAGCTGAAATGACTAGTTACATTTAACTTTATAATGTGTGTAAATAATATATACCAAGTGTGAAATGTAAAAGGAACATGGACTATTTCATTTTCTACAATGCTTTGTTTTGTAAATGAGAGAATATCTCCGTAACGTGTGAGGATCAGAGTGATTAATTCACTTGACATCATTAGTGTTGTTTGAAACAACTTTTAAGTGACTCTGCAATGTTAATTGTCATACATTTTTTTTGGGTAAAAACACAAAAGATCTAGAACTTATTTTTGATATGCCTATACCATATCATTTTTGTTCAAAGTAGATAAAATATCTGTTTTCCCTATAAACCATGAAATTTTTCATAAGTACTTTACAATATTGCAATTTTTGTCAAACCCAAATAAAATCTATACTCATTTTTTTTAAAAAAAGAATTATCACACATCACAACCCTAATTTTTAACAAACTGTTTTATCTTAATTAAATATATAGAACATAAAAGTTGCATGAATTCGTTATGGTCAAAGATATTATACAAACTTAAAGGACAAACAATTTTTTGTTATATGGAATTGAATTTACTGATGAAAGATAAAAATTCGTAATTTATTTCACATGATTGAAAATGTCATTTTCTTATAAATAAATTACTGCCAACAATATTAAAAGAACACATCAAACAAGATTATGCACTGAACCATATGACACGATGCAATTCTCAAATTATGTCTTTTTCTAATTACTTAGAAACAACAAAAAAATTCTTAGTTCTTATTTTGTGCCCCGATATCATTCCATCTTCATTTATTATGAACATATCATGTATGTACTTAACATTTTCTATCCTATCCTTTTCTGATTAGTGCAAGGTCATTGAAAAAATATTCTTTTGCTCTCTGTGATTATAAACACAAATGAAAATATAGACACTGAAAGAATTGTGAGGCCATTGAAGTGAACAAAACTACCAACATTATCCAGAACAGAATTTAAAATCCCCACAAATATAGAAATATATAGAGATTGATTACAGTTCTTAAGACACATCCAGTGATCTTCACAGATAGATTAACCATTGTTTGAGAATAAAGAGACTTGACTAACAGACAGAGAATTATTATGAAATTATTCTTATTTAACAGTTTTTCCAAATCTTTAGATGGTAAGAGAGTCATTTCATAAATAATAAAATCTCAAATAATAAAGGTAACCAAAAATATAATTTGCAGTTGTTAGCCGCTGTCAAGTTAAGCCTGACTCATAGCAACCCTATGTAAACAGAAGAAAACAATCCCTGATTCTGCGCCATGCCCCACACTATGTCAGTGCTTCTCTGATATTCACAGGGTTTTCGATGGCTGACTGTTTTGAGATTGTTTCTGGAGTGGGCTTCCAGGTGTGGCTCCCATTTTTGTGGTGCAGGGGATGGAACTTAGGGCCTCAGAGTGCACAGAGGAAGCACTCAACCAAATGAGCTAAACTTAAGAATCAATATTCTTAATGATAAGACCCATGAGTTTCTTATATATTTGTAATTCTGGTATAGACAGAATGGATTCTTTTACTTTATTTTACTTAGAAGGTTCTTCTCCAAATATCCACTTAGATCACATCTTACAGAGCTCTTTTCTTGGTTACCACCTTCTCAGAGATGTCTTCCCTAGACCCCCTATACAAAACAACACTGTCTCTGTTCGCTATTGTTTTCTTTCACTCTATGAGAGTTTGATGATACAACTAGGAAAGAGATATGGCCTCTCCTGACCTCCAAGTGTCTATACATACAAAATAATAGACTTCTATCACAGCCTAAGGAAACTAAAAAGTGGGAAAGCCCAAAATGAGAAGGTACAGAAAGTTGTGAAATGCATTGATAGATCAGCTTTAACTGATAGATCAGTATTTGTGTACATATCTTCTTCTTCTTTGGTGATTGTCCATACCCATAGCCCTTACAATAGGAGAGCTCATTAGGAGCATGGGTGTTTTATTTTGTTTTCTGTTGAGTTGGGCTCTCACTCAGGCCAATCTGGCCTGAGATTCACCATCCTCCTGCCTTAGGCTCCTGTGAAGCTAGGGAAACAGGTGTGTGCCACAGCACTTGGACTGGAGCCATTTTTTGTTTCTATATATCTTTCTGCCTACAGCTGTACCACTGTGGCCTCCAATCCCGTCAGATCTTGGAAGCTAAGCAGGGTCGGGCCTGGTTAGTACTTGGACAGAGACTGCCTAGGAACACCAGGTGCTGTAGGCTTGGGAGAAGGACCTGGCAGCCCACTCCTAAAAATCAATCAGCCATTGAAAACCCTATAAATAGCAGAGAAGCACTGACAATACTGTTTCATCTGTTGTATGTAGGGTTGCTCTGAGTAGAACACTGACTTGATGGCATGTAGCAACAACAACATATATCTTCCCAGAATTAGTTAGAAACAGTTGGTTGACTCATATGACAAAAGGCACCCAAGAGTCATTCCATTGGATAATCACTGACTTAGTAAATTCTCATTTCATAACTCACACTATAAGACCCAAAGAGAGATGAAAGTTTACTTAGTGGTAGAGATTGAGTGGAGGTGATGGTAAGCCCAAAACATAGGCAAGAATCATGGCACAAGGAAATTATGAGTCAAAAATAGGAATGGCAGGCAATCATAAGGAGACAAGAAGAAAAATAAGACAGTGCAGAAAAAATTATTAAAAAGAAACAGAGAAAGATACTTATTTCCAACTTCTAATTTCTCCTATCCAGTCTCTTTATCCATTGCTAACATTTGCTTCTTGGTTAGATTTATTAGTTGAGTTATAAATTATTTTTTACAAAGAATATTGAATGACATTCCTTTCATCATAGTTTTCTTTGCCACGAAGGTAATTCGTACAAACCAGCTCCAAAATCGAAAATTAGGAGAAAAGATTGGATTTTCAAAGATAAATTTAAAAACTTGTTTTACTGTCTTTTGCAGCTTACATACCCTGAATATGTGGAGGGTGGAGAAAGGAATTTCTTTTTGTCCCTCTTGCATTGTTTTATTTTTGAGGAAGAATTACCAGGGTACCAAAAGTTTTCCCAGTCCATGGAATAAGAATGAGACTTGCCTCATTCTCATCTCAAAACTAGGCAAAAGGGCTTTAAGGATTTACCAGAAGAAACTGATCTGTGTCCACCTGGAGTCTGATTAACACCACCCACTGGTATGAGAGTCATGCCTGAAGTATTATAGAGATTGGAAAGGCTTGAGTGGAGCTGCCTTGCAGTATGCATATGAAGACAATTAAAATGGTAAGTAGCTGTTCTCCCACCCCATGCTGGGCCAGCATCCCTGTCTTCAAGTGCCATTATGGAAGCTTTGCTAAGGTGGAGGCCTCATGGATAGGTGGAGATTTTGGTATTAAGTTTAATAAGCCTGACTCACAAAAGCAAATATTATGTTTTATCTCATGTATGGAACATAGATTAACAAAATAAACAGAAAAAAAAGATGTGGCAGTAAAAGGAAGACAATCTGGGAAAAGAAAGAGGACCAGGGTAGGCAACAAGGGAGCAGAGAGAGTAATTATGGGATAACCAGGATCAAAGTACGTTATATCCATATATGGTGATGTCACAATGAAACTAGTTTTTGTGCAATTAAAGTATGCTAAACATTTCTTTCTTTTTTTCTTTTTTTTTAAACTATTAATAAACTGAGCATGGTTATACATTCCTGTAATCCCAGTACTCAGGAGGCTGAGACAGGAGGAACTAGAGTTCAAGGCTGTCTCAACAAAATAAAACAATAAATAGAAGAATGAAAGTAAAGAATAACTGCATAGAGATCCAGTTATGAGGGCTGCCTGAGGTAGAGTTGGACCCCAGCAGAAAGAAGGTGAGTGGAATGAATGGCCAGGGCCAAACAGTGACAACAAGCAGGTAGCCAAGAGACGCCTTGCTAATTGTCATAATGTTCATATGGACAAAACCTATCGTTGTTGACAAAAAGCACCCAAGAAATACATGATCAACCCTAAACAACTGCACCCGTCAAAGAAAAGCAGAGAAGCATCATGTGGGGCAAGTGAGTAAGACTTTCCTGTCCCTTGTTACTTCTCTCTTCCCAGTTTCAACTCTGGAGGGTTCAGAGGATTAGAGCCATGAGCCCCTGGGGAGGAACCAAGAAGCACAGGTTAACAGAGTAAAGATGAAGGCAAACAGCTTAGCTACCTCAAAATTGTCTCAAGGCCCAAGCTGGATGAAAGCAGAGGTTTGAGGTTTGAAATTTCACTTAGGATTGGAATTTTCAGTCAGAGGAATAAAATTGCTATTGAGACTAAAAAGGTTTTATTTATTTATTTACTTACTTGTTGTTGTTGTTGTTGTTACATGTGAGTAAGGATTCTCCCCCAAATTTTAGCTAGGATGTCTTTGGTCTCAGTTTCACTGAAGACAAAAATCTTTTTCTTTATTTTCTTTTCTTTTCTTTCTTTCTTTTTTTTTTTTTTTGATACTTGAGGGATGAACCCAAGGTCTTGCACATACTTTGCCAGTGCTCTACCACTGAGTTGCACCCTCTAGCCCATCATATATATATATATATATTTTTTTTTTTAAGACAGGGTCTTCCTAAGTTATGCGGGCTGTTTTTGCCTTGAACTTGAGATCCCTCTACCTCTGCCTGCCAAATTGCCAGGGTTACAGGCATGTGCCACCACTTGTGGCTCAAGGTTCTAAATTATTTGATGTTTGTGAGAAGTGCTTTTAGGAGAAAGGTTTGGGAGAAGCAGAATGGGAAGGTGAGAAGAGCTGACAAGTGACAAGTCTCCACTGAGAACAATGTCAGTGTTTGGCTTGATTCTGAGGGAGGTTCTGGAGCACAAAGGGTGGTACAGCATCCTCTCTCTACTCCACTCACTGGCTAAGCAGTGTGGGAAGGTGGGAGTTTACAATGTGTGTCCTGCTACAGTGAGGTGGACAGATGAGAGATCTGCATGGCACAGATAGAACCCATTACACAGGAAAAGAGGTGGAGAAGGAGTTGACTCTCAGAATGAATTTGAACACTGGAAAAAGTAAAGCTGCATCTTGATTACATCCATCTAATCCCATTCATGGGCTGGGATTTAACTCAGTTGGTAGAGTGCTGCTCTGCAGTCTCTGAGGTCCCAAGTTCAATTCCCAGCACTGCAAAAATGGGAGAAGAACATGGCAATCCACTCCTGAGGCAATCCTGAAACAATCAGCCATTGAAAACCCAATTCGAAGACACCTAAAAACAACATTGAAGACACGATTGAGGACATCTAACAACAACAACAACTCCTATTCATGCAAGAAGCACTTCAGTTACAGTAACTAATTCTTCATAATTGATCTAATGTCACAACCAAAGAACAATACTTGAAACAAAATTAGGAAGATACATGGAGATTTTCTATCCCCAGCAAATAGGACTTAAGAAGGACAAAGAAGATATTTTATGCCTATTGCTGCTGTAAGTAAAAAGGTGAATATAGCACATCATTAATTCAAAAACTTCCTATGGTCAAGCTCTATGTTTCTGTAATTATTGATAATCAACTTGACACCTCTACTAACAGGACTGACTCAGAACCGATATCTGTCAGCAGGCAGGGAAAACAGGGAACATGGTAGGTTTAAGTAAACTCTCAAAACTTTTTTAATTAGGGAAAAGTTCATCTAAAATCCACACATTTGTCTTTATAGATTTCTGAGTATAATGAAAGATTTGTAAACAATAAAATATTTCAGAATATAGGATGTCTCAGTCTTCTACACCAAATTCAAGTTTCACCAAGTTCACTGTAAGCTTTCAATTATAATATTCTATTACACCGTTCTCTTGGAGCAGACCTCCACCATCTAAAATTCACTCAGAAAAGAGCCATACCCTGGCTTAAATTTCAAAACAGATGTTATTTGCTACTTTTCACTTATCTAAAGTGTTCGATTTATTAAGGTATTCTACTTAATCTAGGGGCAGATCTTCCTTCATAGAGACTATCATGGTGTTTTTGTTTTGTTTTGTTTTGTTTATTGTTTTGTTTGTTTTGTTTTGCTTGTTTGTTCTTCATTTTTAAATTTTTAATTAGTTTTTAAAATTTCACCATGAAGAGTCAGGTTATACACAATTCCCAAGTCACCACAATCATGTATTGTGAGAAGAGAATTTAGAGAGGGGAGAAGCTGTGTTCCCTCCTGGTTGCTAGCTCTACTATGTGCCTTGTGGATACTAAGCCCCAAGGATAAGGCCACACCACTGGTAGGAAGAAGAATAACACAGCTGCCAGGAGAGGTCTGAGTGAGACCAGAAAGTGACACCTTTAGGCAGGAGGACCTTTGCTACAATTTCTTTTCATACCTTTAGACAAATGCTAGTGAAGGTGCCAGAGCTTAGCTAGCCAGCCAGGTTTTAAGATGAAAGCCATCCTGTTAAGAATATTTGCGCTCTAGCCCGGATCACAGAGAGTCCTCCGAGTGGCAAAAAAGGATCACATATAAATCCTAATTGGATGACCTAACTGAGCAAGGAGAAGCCAGAGTTCTAAGAGCTTAGAGAAATAAGAGGGGAAACGACCAAGGAGGCATTGAAATATGAAGATAAAGTCAATACAGAATTGCCTAGGAAATCAATAAGGGAATAAAGGACGTGCTGGGGATGTGAAATATGTGTTCTGTCTCCTGTACGAGTGAGAAATCTGGCAGCATGTTTCGAACATGCTGCAATCCTGTAATTAAAGCTCCAGGGAGAACGGCGAGAGGGAATCTTAATAATCAAGTGAAAGGATGCCATGGCAATAAGTGACTCCTTGTCAGGAAAACAGCTTCATAGGCAAATCTTAAAGAGGAGTTCCTGTAAACGGCCCAGCCGTAGACTGCTAAGTGTGTCTGTGTATTTGGGGTAGAGATCCGGGCTTGATTTTAAAACCACAATTGAACAATAGCATCTGTCCTTCAACAGGCCAAAGGGTCTTGTGTGGACTTTACCTCAAGCCTGATGGCCACAGTCTTGTCTCAGGGTATACTGAAAGTAAAAGACTGTCTCCTCTCAAAGCCCAGAGTGCCTGCCAAGGTACAGAAATCAGCTAAGAGTCAGGCTGCCATGATTAGAGACATCATGAAAAACTAAGAATAGGTATGTATACTCACCACCTCACGTACCAGATATAAATAAAACACTTAGAGAAGAAGTTTAGGAAGGACTACACAAATGAAAGCAGTCTCTCGGTAATATGGAAAGAAACCACACATGAAAACTCAAAATAATGCAAGAATCAGGCTTGATCATGTGAGCAGAATATGGGACACCATCTGCTTAAAAAATATTATAGCTTTTTAACTTTCTTTCCTCATCTAAATAGAGATGAAGTACCTTACAAGTCCAGGGGAAGTCATGCAAATATTCATCTTTGCGAAAGCACTGCCTCCTCAAACTGCCTCCAGAGGTTCCAGTCACAAAGACTACAACTTAAGAAAATGGTTCCATTTGTGGTTTGTTCAATACATGCTGTTAATTATAACTATGTTGGTCTGAATATAGGTCATTGAAATATGAAATATGTTTCCTCATTAAAAAAAATATATCTGTCAGAATGTGCATGATGATGCATGCCTGTAGTCTCAGCTACTTGGGAGGCTGAGGCAGGACAATTGCTGGATGACTTGAATGTGAGACCAGCCTAGGCAACATAGTGACATGCTATCTTTAAACAAATATCAACAATAGAAAGAACACCCTAAGTATCAGAAGGCATAGATAGAAATGATGTTTCTCTCCTTCAAAAAGTTTTCTCCTTTAAAGGAAAATTTATAAAAAACACTATTGCTGTGCCAGTTGTTTTTATAAATTTTTCAAATGCCAAAATTTTGAGGATATATTTTAAGCTTGATGTTTTACTTATTAATAAAACTTATTTAAATCTAGATTTTAATTGTGCTAGGTTTCAGAAAATGGCAACAGAAATGTGTTTTAATTTAATAGATTTCTACCTCAAAACAAAAATCCAGTTAACTAAGTAAACATATATGCACACACACACACACACACATACACACACACACACACACACACACACACACAAGGTTTATGATGAAACAAAGGTGTCAGAGTACCTTTAGGAACTCCAAAACACTAGTAGAGAAGAGAGAAAGCATCAACAGCCACTAGTTCTTTATGATTATCAGTATCTGTACTGGAAAAAGAGGGAAGGAACAGGCACGTGAAAGTGCCAAGAAAGGGGAATGTCAAAGTGGACAATAGACATTCTCTAGATAGTATGGTGTGTCACTGTGAAACTGGGAAAGATTTTTTTTTCCCCAATAGTGGGTGACTGATGGGACTCACTGTCGGAAGGGCTGAGGGTGGCTGGCGCAACATGGCCCCTGTGAGCTTTAGAAATGAAACTGGCACAGTAGGGTTCTACATGGAAGAGCAAATACTAAGCATCATCAGCATTGACTGGATCAATAAAGATCAAAGAAAGGGGAGGCCTGGATAAATTTGGATTAAAAATCTGAGCCAGAATATCTCAAAGGGCACTGGGACATATTTTTTAATGTTACATTAAAGCAAAAGAGGAGAGCACTGCATGAGGTTGGAAAACCTTCCCTGACACTTAACTTCTGCTCATCTTCTCACTTTGTAATAACAATAATAAATAACAAAAGTAAGAAACAAAACAGCATTGAGATCAAATGTCTTTCTTAGCAGTTACAAGCACAGTAATAATAATAATAATAACAACAATAATAGTAATAATAATAAAGATCAGGGAAACATTCCTACAAACAATAAGAGTACATCAGAAATACATGTCCATAAATACATGAAAATGTTAAAAAATGAGGTGACCAAACTTGGGAAAAGTTAAAAATAAAAGAAAACATATTTCAGGAACAATCATTAGAAGACCATAAGAATGACTAAACATAACAAATAATTATTTAATGTCATATAACATTAAAGGAGGAAAATTTTCTTAATTGATAAAAAAATCAATAAAGAAGAAAAAATTTTAGAAAAAATGGTGACACATTGAACACAGGCAAATAATAGCCAGTGAATGAGTAAAACAGGAATGACTAAAGAAAAAATGATAGCATAATACAGAACCAGTACTGGAACATACAATCTAGGAACAGTTTACTGGAAAAAGAAAGAATATATATATATATATATATATATATATATATACACACACACACACACACATATATATATATATATACACACATATATGTATACATATACACACACACACACACTCTTAAGAATAATGTCACGCAAGACAATCAATATCAGAACTAGTTTGAAAAATCATTGAATTTTAGTGAAAGGGGGAAATCTCTTTGACAACTTTGATAAAAAAAGAGAAATACTAATAAAAGAATAAAATTAGGTCACTATCAGATTGCTTAGACTGCAGTGCTTTAGGCCAGAAGTAACTAGAACAATATACTTGAATTACTAGGGAACAATATACGTGCATTATTAGAGGGACAACAATACACCAAGAATTTTATACCAGATTTTATATGTTTGACTTTGAAACATAAATGGTACAATTTCTATCAACATATAAGTACACAATGAATCATATCTATGTTCCTATGCTATAGTAGAGAACCCGTATTAGACAGCTAATATAATGACATTGCTGAGGAAGGACTTTCAAAACATACAAAACTGAGAACAAATGAGTATTTTAAAATGAGAAAGAATATTATATAACGACCATATGCTCTCATAACCACGAAATGATACAACTGTAACCATGGTGTGAACAAGGAGGACATTAGGAAAAAATACATGACCATCTTTGATAATTGTGTTAGGACAATAATGATTATCTTTAGGTTGTTCCACATTTTATGTGAAATAAAGGAGATTAATAATTATGATATATACTTTCATTGCCTGTGTCCTTAAAAATCGGGATTCCTCATATGGAATAGAAGAGAGACAAATTTAAATACACCATTTTGCAGCACTCAGTGATTAATAAATATAGGCAATAAACTGGTGAATAATGGCAAACATCACAGAAGGAGAGAACACCCACACAACACTTTTCCAGATGAGAAAATACACTACACATATGGCCTTTCCAATAAATTCAAGTCTGAATCTAATTGAAATTTTGGATTCCAGTGTGAAAAAATTACAAAAAACAGAGATAAGGTGACTTTCGCTGTAAGTACTGGCAATTAGCAAAATGTGGACTACAGGAAACTATAGTTCAAATTGGGCTGGGCGTTAATTCAGTTGGTAGAGTGCCACTCTGTGCTCTCTGAGGCCCTTGGTTGGACACCCAGCCCTGCAAAAATGGGAGAATGATGTGACAATCCACTCCCGAGTCAATCCCAAAACAATCAGCCATTGAAAACCCTATGAGAGTCATTGTGAGGCGACCCAACTCACAGCACCTAACAACAATAACAACAGCAACATAGATAGATGACCTGTGTTAAACAATAGAAAAAATTGTAAATAAACTAAAGGAATGAGGGGAAAAATGTGAATTTCAAAAGGACTAACAATAAGTATAAAACTTAAAAGTGGGCCTGAATAAACTACAATGTGTAGGGATAGTAATCAAGGTATGAATATTTGGATAATAAATATATAAAGAAACACATAGTGAATCTATAAAATCAGGAAATTAGTGTAGTTTGAGGAAAGGGATATGTTTTAATAATGATTGGAGCATAGAAAAGCTTGTGCAATGGCTGGATTAATTAACTCTGGGTTAAGTATTGGTTGTAATAATGGTCATTTTAAGATTATATATGATACATATATATAAATTTTATGATGTAACATATTTACAATGCATAATAATTGTTAAGTATAGATTTATTTGGAATGGTTTTCTTCATCTGAATTTTCATAATAAAATAATTTTTAAAAAATGTTATGTGTTAAAGAGGGTTTAAATATAGCTGTGTTAAATAATTTTAGGTTAAAAAGTAGGGTACAAAAATGTAATGACCCTGATTTTTGCACAGCTCACTACCTAATTAGAAATAATTTCAAAGGCTTTCTGGAAATGTTTGAGTAGACCTCAAAACCTGTGAAGTAACAAGTACAATATACCTTTAAGGCAAAAGCTTTCAATTAAATGAATAATTTCCAGTACATTTTTTTAAAAATCATTGTTCTTGAATTGCATATGTATGCATTTATTACCGAGGAGATAAAGAGTTGGAGAGAGATTTATAAAATATAATTTAACAACCTCCTTTACTTAGAGTAGAACCACATGATAGTTATTTAAACAATATCTTATTATTTTTCCCTTTCTCACCTCTCTCATTTCCTTTGCTTTCTTTTACCTCATGTCTTCTTCCATTATACTCTCTCAAAGTACCAGAAAACTAATAAAGTTTAAGTTTTATGAACTGCATTTACAAAGCTTCTCAAAAGTCTCTTATTGAGTCTCTAGAATGGGTTTACATGGGCATGTTTTTATAAAGTTTGCAAATGTAAGAGTTTTTAACCACAGTTGTTCAATAATCTCTTCTCCCTTAGTCAAATATCCTCTAATATTTTTATTGGAAATTTTTAATGTACATCTTAATATGATTCATTCCAACATGCATTTCATTGTGACATTTCCATATATCCATTTCATTGTACATTGCACAGATAAGTTCCTCCTTTCCCTTTTGTGGACTTCCTTCCCTGATCCAACCCCTCCACCAAAGGCCTCTCTTCCACTTGCTTGTCTTTTTGTGGGACTATTTTTCTCTATATCATTGGATCCCAATTATGTTTAGGGTCAAAACTTTTTCTGTATTGATCTATCTTTTTACATTGTCAGTAATATTACATGAATTTTCTACCCCTTTTGTATTATTACCATTCTTTGGTATTAATGGTATTGTTATAATTATTTCCCAAACTATTAAAATTGGGCTGCATACTTTGAGGTAGCTCTCTCTCTCTCTCTCATTCCTCACTCTTCCTTGTTCCTCCTCTCCTTTCTTTCTTCTCCCATCATTTCTTCCTTTTGCTAGATTCCTTCCTAGTTCTTTCTGCTCCCTAAATTGTTCCTTTTCTGTTAAGTTGACTTTAGTTTTTTATTTTGTTCTGATTTCTGTATAGGATTTTTCCTTCTTTTAATTTTGATTCAGCTCCCATATATGAGTGAAATGTCCTTTAATGTTTGATGGAGATGAATGTCATAACCATGTTGGGTATCAGTCATAAAGTAACTAAATTTGGGAACCCAGTTGCTTAGGCTAGCATATTCATTGATTTACCATCTCTTCCATGTCTGCATAAGTTATTGTTCCATGCTGTATTGGAAGAATGACTTCCAGGAATACTCCACTGTGATGATTCACCACAGCACTAGGAAGGGGCAAGGTTCAAAGTCACATGACTGTGTGAAGATGTTGTATGGCAATGGGTACTAGAAATATGTAATTAGTGTAAGAGGAACATACTGTAAGTAGAAACTGCCATTCTCACTAGGGGCTAGTCAAAACAGAAGGGATGGTCTCAATAATGCAGAACGTGCCATTATAAATACAAATATTTCCCTTTCTATGACAACCACAATAAAATTTATCAGAATGCTTATACTTATTTATGTGGTATTAATCAGCTTTATAAAAATTGTATAGTCTTTTTTATTTTTTTCACATTCTACATAAATGATTATCTTAATACCTTATGTTGTATTCCAGATCTTATATTCTTGCTTTTAAAATAGTTACCAAAATTGTTAAAGATTCAGATCCCACAAAGCCTAAATCTGCCCCTCTTCTCACTAGAGATCATTTGGTGAATTGAAGGCATAATAACCTCTTGACTTGACTTAGTTCCCCATTGCTAATGGGCAGAGGTCAAAAGGATAAGTAGAGTTCTATTTTTAAAAATAATGAGCTATGTTAATGCATTTCTCCTCTTTCACTGGCAATCTATAGCAGGCTATGTATGTACATCCTCAGACCAATATTGAAATAATTTTGACAAAGAATGGCATTTTTTATAGCACTGAGTGGTTGAACCCAGGGTTTGTACAGAGTATGCAGCATTGAGCTGCACCCCAATGCCTTTTTGTCTCTTACTTTTTTTATTTTGAGGCAGAGTCTACTTATGCTTCACACACTACCTCTGGTCTCAAACTTGCAATCTTCTTGCCTCAGCCTCCAGAGTTTCAGGGATTACCGGTGTACACCTGGATAAGAATGGCGTTTTTGAATTGAGAAGATCATTGCCTGAAGGTCAAGAGCTTCTGCTTTGCAAGAGAAACAAATAATGTTCTGTCATACCAAAACATGACCAGAGTTTGAAGGACAGATGGATTTTAGAGATTTTTCACACTCAACACAGCGCAATTCTCCTGAAAGTCCTGCAAGATCATTATCACCCTGCAAATTTTTAGATGAGAAACTAAGCTCAAGGAGGTTATGCACTTGCTAAAACTAGTAGCAAAGCCCATGCTTGTAGCTAACACACTCTGACTCCAAAGTTCATGAGTTATGCCACAGTTTCATAACTAGCCAACCCCTTAAACTTTCTGGCCTCAGTTCCCTAATTCCAACAAATGTGATGGTTGAGTAGAGAATCTTGCAGTCCCTAAAGTATATAATTCTACAAAATCAAGCCGAGTAAGCTTTGTACTTTCTGTTACCTGATTCCTATGTCATATAAGAAGAAATTCATCCTGATTTCCATGTTCATGTTCTATATTTGGTAATAATTAAAATCCTGCTACTCCTGTTCTCTCCTTTGCAGAAGTGTAGAACACCTAGTTTGTCACAATCTTGCATAATAACTTCTTGTTATGATGAGAAAAGCAAAAGCAGAAGGGAGGAATGAAGGAAGCTACTAAAGGGAATGTCTAGTAAGAAACCTGGACATGCCAAGGCTTCATCAGACTTGAAGGATTTAAATGGGAAACTGGACCTCAGCGAACAATAGAAGAATATAAAGGCTTATTTTCTTCATCTCTCAGGTACAATAAGAAGCATGAGTGTTGAAGTGATATCTAGAGAGATGTAACTTCCTGACTACTATATTTAAAAGACTGTAGATTGTAAAGACTTTAGATTCCTTCCCTGACTATTTGTGAAAAATTGGAAAATACTTTTGTCTGTCTGGAAATAAGGATCTGGACCAGAGAGCCACTGGTGACAGGGGGCAGCTTTAGAGGATTCCACCGTAGGGAGCTTGGATTTTGTGATGTCTTAGTGGGCCGTGGAGGGCTTACAGACTGCAGATTCCACTCTGCTTTTGTCATTATCACGTCTATTTCTGATTCTGTCTCTTCTGCTGTGCAGTGGGCTCTGCAATTGCTCTTGCTGCAGCTCCTTTGTTAGAGATTTGCCCTCTTGACATATCCAAATGAAGAAGTTGAAGTACAAAAAGAAGATTGGTGACAGACCCTGCAATTTCATTCCCTGTAGTAGGTCCTGAAACCCTATCTACATGTCATCTGGCTAATCAGAGGTCCATGATGAGATCTGTCAGAAATTTCTGTTTTAAAAAAGAAATTCCGACACAGTTGACAGGAGAATTGGAAAGCTTTTCCAGGTCCTATATGAGCACTGACTATTATGCGAGTGCAAGCCTGAGGCTGTGGTGACAGAGGAACCTCAGGGTAGCCTCCTAAGGACATCAGCACAGGTGGGCCGAGCCCTGCCGCTCCCTCCACAGCAGAACCAAACAAAGTCCACCCCCTACACCAATAGCACAAAGTGGAGGCAAGGTAAAATAGAACAGCTGCACATCAGTCTCTAAGAGCTTGTAACAAAACATAATGAAACTCATTAATTATCCAATCCGCTAGACAGGCTGTGTCAAATGGGGTAACTACATCTTCTGAAAGGGTTGGAAGGTCATATGTACATGCAAACCAATAAAATACTGAAGCAGAAAACAGTCCTTATTGCTTATGGAATTTACAAACCCATGGAAACTAAAAGATTTGAACCTATACTTCTTGTCCTTGAAAATGTAACACAGTTCCTTGGAAGCCCTTAGTTCTTTTCCTCCTAATAAAGTGAAAAATGCACCAGGGATTAGAGTCAAACCTTACTAGAAATGAGAATACCGGTATGCTTTAAACTCTTTGCCAATCCACTCATGATTCTAAGAATATCTGTGGAAGTCTCACAAGAAGAAACAGAATTCAGTGGTTTAGAAACCAGCTTGCAGAGCTGAAATTTTCACTTTAAATCCTGGCTCTGCCACTTGCAAATTTTTATGGCATTGCACAAACTACTTAGGTACTTTCTGTACCTGTTTTCTTATCAGCAAAAGTGGAATAAAGAAAATAATCTAACAATGTTTTAGCATTATTGAGAGGATGACAAACATCAGTGTAAAGTGGCTGACACAGAAGTATTCCAAAAATCTTACTGTTGCTCTTGTTATTATTACTGTGTCAGTCAGGAAGGTGATAACAATCATCCCCAATATCTCAAACATTAAAATTAAAAAGTTTCCTTTCTCACTGCTGTCATACTTCTATGGTCAGAGAATCTCTATTCAACAGTGTTATTCCTGGGGCCTGGCTGATAGATCTCCTATCTAGGAAGTTGGTGGTTGATGTGTCAGAGGGAAGAGAACTCTGAGGAGTCTTGATTCAAAATTTAAGATTCCCCAGCTGAGAAAAACACACATAATCTTTGCTCACAATGCATTGTCCAGAAGCAATACCCTCAATCTCATTGAACCATTAAGGCAGCAGGAAACACAAACTTTCTATTTACCTAGAAAGAGAAAGCCTTGCACCTGGTGAACAATATTAATTATAGAATTATTATTAGTTACAGTATTGATAATAGTATTAGTAGGAATATACTTAAAGACATCAATGATTTGTTTAAAGTGTGGTACTCCTAATTAAAAAAACAAGCCTGGATCAAAAAGCCTATAGTTATGTAATTCATTTCCTTCAATACAATATTTAGGTGAGAACAGAATCACATGCATTCAACATGTGTAGATAATGCACTAGCTGCATTCACATATTTGCACATTATTTTAACGCATTTGCACATTATTTTAACAACTCTGTAAAGTTAGTACTTTTAGCCCAAATTTATAGATGATGAAACAATATCTAGTTTAGTTATATAACCTACCAAATAAATGGCACAGTCAGAAAGCATGAAGCTATATTTTGGAATGAGACTGGTCTGATTCTGTATCCATCATTTTCTTATCACACTATATTACATGTTCAAATAGATAATCTAGTAAAAGTACTTGTGTTCATACAATAAATCTACCTAAGGGTAGACTGGCCTGGGATTTAGCTCAGTTTGTAGAGTGCTGCGCTGCAGTCTCTGAGGTCTGGAGTTCAATTCCCAGCACCACAAAAATGGGAAAAGGATGTGGCAATCCACTCCCAAAGCAATTCCGAAGCAGTCAGCCATTGAAAACCCTATGAGGGTGGCTATGAGTCAGATACCGACTCAAGGGCACCTAACAACAACAACAACAAAGGGCAGACTACCCTATGAAAAAGCAAGACTTTGTGCAGCAGTTTTGTGAAAACTTACATTTCCTTCTTGATTTTCTGACAGTGGGAAGAAAAGAGAGTTTTGTCTTCTTAACACCATAGGAATCTGTGTAGTCTACTTGGAGACAATATTTAAATTCAATAAAATATTTCATTCATTAGTTAGATTTTCACATTCAAAGCAAAAATTTGAATCTGAATCCTCCGAAAAGGGGTGTAAGCCATATTAAAACTGTTATTCAAGTGTAGTTAGTTCCACCGGATATAAACCATCCTTATCTGCCCTCCAAATGGAAGCTCTGCTTTATAAAAGTGCATGGATTAGAGGAAGTCCGGCACTTAGATGCACGCTTGTAATCTCAGAGACTCAGGAGGCTGAGGTAGGACGATGGCAATTTCAAGGCCAGAGGAAACCTGTGCAACTTAGCAAGACCCTATCTCAAAATAAAAAATAAAAGCGACTGAGGATGTAGCTCACTGGTAGGGCACTTGCCCAGAATGTGAGTCCCTGGGTTCAACTCCAGAGCACACACACACAAAAGAATGAAAAGTGCATGGATTAGAAGGGGTAACAGATGGATTGGCAGTGGCAATGAATTTAGAAATGAAGAAATGACTCAGTCAGTAACACTGAGGAACAGTCTGTTTTTTAAAAAAATAAATAAAATAAAACGTGAGAGTTTTTTTTGGGGGGGAGAGAGTGTCTATCAGTTTGTGTTGGACTAAAAAGGAATTGGAAGAAACAATGGTAATTCCTCAAATGCAATCCTCCTATGGATTCCTCATAATCTCTGAACAGTTAGAGCAAAAACACATGAGGCAAGACTTATCACGCATTATTGTAAAAGGAAGACCACCACCTGAGTTCTTTACTTCTGGATAGAAACCATTTTCAACCAGAGGGGCATTCCTTCACCCCCAAACATGTTTAGCTCTAGGAATGTTACAGTGCACAATGCAGGATATCAATGAAACAATTTATTCTAAGTAATTCTCTCTCTCAAGAAAATCAATCATTGAGCTTGCTAGGGAGAATAATTGTGTAATCTCACCTGCAAGATCTCTGTTCATTAGACCAATTTGACAGAGACTTACTAGAAGAAAAAAAATGGAGAAAACAACACTAAATGAATTAATACATACAAACCTTTGATTTTGCTTTTGCCTTTCTGGACCCGATTGACTCCTATATGCCATTTCTAGTCACCTCACACCGACCTCTCTGGCCCCAGCACAGAAGTTTGCAGTAATCTGAATGTACTTTATTGATTTCTCACATTTTCAAAATAGAAGCAAATGGCCATATGGTGCTTATGACTGATCTAAGTGCTCTATCATCTCATAACCCTTTGCAGTAGGTACTATTATTACCCTTATTTTCCAGATGAGAAAACTGAGAGCACAAACCTTTACATAACTTGTCCAAAGTCTCCCGGCCAGTAAACAACAGGCCAGAATTCAAACTGAGGAAGTCTAGTTCCAGAGTCCATCTTCTTTAAACCCTTAAACTGTGCTTTTAAGTTTGATGGTATTTTTAGTTGATGACCCTTTCACCCCTTTGTGGCTGCCTAATTCATCATTCAAAACTTGGCTCTGACTTCGACTACTTAGGTAACTTGTCCCTTACTCCTCTCTGACTCTCAACTCCCTGAAATTCTTCACAAAATTAGAGGCCAATGCCCTGCTCTCCAGGCAGCCTAGGTACCACACTGTCACAGCAGGGCCCGCGTTGTGTGTACACAGCTTTATCATCTCTACTACTGCACTGGTGGTAGTGCATAATCACTTCTATGACCTTGTTCCAAGCCCACTGTACAGTCTGCAGTTCCAAGCCCACTGTACATTAACTGTTGAAATAATTAATATGATTAAAAAATACAGGAGTGTCTATATGAAGATTTGATGTTCCTTTTTACCCAAGTTGGTGAGTAATTTTTGAAATTCAGTTAAAATTGCTTTTCAGTCTTTGTACAGTGGAGAAACTCAGACCTTCAGCTACCACTCAGAGAAATCAAATGAGGAATTCTGTTGGCATATAAATGGTTCTCAGTGCCCAATATGCACACTATTTTTTAGCTATTATATAGTACTTCTAACCTTAGTCCACAAAGTGTCAAATTTTTATGTCTCTTTCTCTAAAAGGACAGCTTCTTCTGGGATCTAAAAAGTGCTCTCTTTAGTTGTTAGAGAAGGAAAGAACATCAGCAAAACAAACACAGATACTTATGCCTATATTATATTTGAGGAGAGGTCTTGGGAGACCTTTTTAGTTTTTTACTTGAGACTGAGTGATTCAATTCTCAACATCCTTAAAGGAATTCTGATTTCAAGCTTGAAGTAAGAAATATCATTTGAGCAGACTCTGATGACAGAAGTCAAGGTGATGGTTTTAGACAACATGACATGAAGTCAATAGCTTGTTTTGAAGCCCATGCTGATGTCAAGGCTTCTTTATAGTAAGCAGGGGCTCTGGTGTGAGTTTCTATAGAAGTGCCTGTACTTATGTGGCTGCTCCTTCAATGTCTCTTTGAGAAATTGCTTCCCATTGGCTCCCTACAGGAAAGCCTCAGCACCAAGTAGTCCCAGGCTGAGTATGTCTTCCTGTTTTCGTTATCCACCTGTCTCTGGAGGAAGCACAGGGTTCAAAGCCCAGGCTGAAACCCCTGTGTTTGAATCCCACGCTACTGTTCTTCAGAAAGCCTCTCCTTTCTGGCTTACTCCTCTGACGCTTCTCTTCTTTTCCCTCCTCCTGTCCCACATTCCTCAGCAAATACACTTAGCATATAAAATTGTGGGTTTTTTTCCCATAAAATGAGAATTACTTATGAACCTTATGACATTGCTTCAAGAATAAGAAACAATACAAGTATGTACGTCAGTATCTGGCACAGAGTAGCATATGCACAAACACAAAAAGTGAATTTTGTCATTGTCATCCAGCCTGCATTACCTGAATTGGTAAAGGTAGAGTAGCCAACATATTATTAAGCCACATTGATTCTTTTTCCTATGTTGAATCCATATGGTCTGGAATAGTATTCTTATTGGAACTAGGGAGGTGGAGCTAAGAGAAAACTGACTTAAAATGTACCAAGAAGGCTGCAGGGCATTACCTAAAAGCTTCACCCAACTGTAAGAAAAGACCAGGGAATTCCAGTTGTTCCCACAGTTAGGTTAAGAGAACTTCCTTTCCTACTCCAGGTGAATCTCAAGATTTTTCATCCTTTTCAAGGGAGTATTTTTTCCCCTTTACTAGAACTGAAATATTTATACCCTGTCTAGGCACGATAGATACTATGCAAAATGATAAGAAGTGTGTTAAACTGTGATGGAAGCACTTCGCAGATCTGCCAGATAGGAGAACTTCTGAGTTCATTTAAACAGTTTATTTCCACGGTCCAATTTCTTGACATAATCACCAGCTCTATGCCCTACCCCCTTTAGCTGTTATCCTCCCCTTTTCTATATTTTTCTTTACACCTGAGCTAGAAAAAACTGTTGTTGCAGCTACGAGACTAAAATTTTTGTACAGATTTAGTTACCTGTGATAAATCTACCTTCACAGGGCATGGATACAAACCTTTACCCTCGTCTGCCTGCTCCTGTCCTCCCTCCCTTCTCATGGTGTGGTGCACAATTGCCTCCCCAGATCCCACCTCTCTACCTGTTCTATACCTTGGAATCTCTCTAAATTCTTTCACCATCAAATTTACCCAATTACTTGTATCCATCTATTCATATAAAATTCAGTCTTTCTCATACTAAAAAAAAAAAATGGAAGAAAGGAAGGAGGGGAGGAAGGAAGGAGGGGAGGAAAGAAGGTGGGAGAGAAGGAGAGAAGGAAAGAAAGAAGGAGAGAAGAAAGGAAGGGATAAAGTAAGGGAGGAAGGAGGCAAACGAAGGAAGGGAAAACAAATCCTCCTTGTTTCTACCTCTTCAAATGCTACTTTTCCAGTTCTTGTCCGCCTCTTCACATTTCATAAAGCATTCTGTGCTTGCTTTCTACAGTGCCTCTTCTTCCACTCATTCCTCAATCAACACATATCTCAATCTCAATTCCACATCTTCCAGAAAATGGATCTCACTGAAGTCACCTATAATCTCTTCAGTTTTAAGTTCAGCTTGCGTTTTTAGTTCTTCACCTATCTGAAATTTCTCTTCCCACCATATCCACATAAAGTTGCATCTCACCAATGTGGAATCCTAACCCTATTGCCTCCACTTCAGAGCACTCTCCTTAGAAAACATTATCCAATACACAGCTTTAAATGTAAGCTACATGCTAACAGATGCTAAATCCAGTACGCATTTCTCTGATTTCCAGACCCACAAATATATGATTGCCTTCCTGCTTGGTAACTCCAGTGGGATGTTTCTAAAGTACCTCAAACTCAATATCACATCCAAAACCTGTGTTTCCTTCCCAGCCCCAATCTCTTCCAGTGATCCCATCTCTGAGATGGTATCACCAGACACTGATGAGTCACTTGAAAATCTCTTTTACCTTCCTACATCAGGCCCTAAAAATATATATACTGTAAATTATTTCCCAACAAATCTCTTTATGGCCCTAAACTATTGTCACTCTTGTCCAACCCATATTCATAATCTTCCTGCAGAAGATTTCTAGCTAGTTCTGATTAGTCTCTGCCCTTGCCCTCTCCACTCTGTTCTCCATTTTTATGCTTGAGAAAAAAAAGCAGTTCTCAAATGTGTTCTAAGTATCCAGTGTGGGATTTTCAAGTGTATTTTATTCACTCTATTTTTGTGTGTCCTCTGTCTTGGTAAACCTAACAGCTCTAGAAAGTGGAAGTTACTGCATGCCCAAGCTAATTAATCAACCACTTTGGTATCGGTGGCTCCTTTTCTGTTTGTCGAAAATGTATGGTGTAATTCATATGAGACAAAAGATTTTCCCAGTTATTTAAGGCACATAGAAATGTATAGATTTTTCTAAGCTGGAAGCAGTTCATATTTATAAGAGGCTTAAAGTTTCTATGTTATTGAGGCTTATTTTTAGACTTTTCCAAGTATTATGCTAAATGAGTTCAAGCACTTCCACAGTTATTTTTACCCTTAAATACAAAGTTATTTTTACCCTTAAATACAAAATCATTTTTCTCCCTTTTAACCAGAGAATGCATGCTAAATACTAAATATGAAATCTGTCTTTTGTATATGAGTGGTCCTAAAGCAGTTAAGTGGTCAATCTTTCCCATAATCAATTTACTTGATGCTTATCCTGAGTGATTGGGACCAAATTTATTTATTTATTTATTCATTCATTCTTCAATTATGAGCTTCTTAGTATAATCCTATAACATCCTGGTAGAATTATATAAGAGAGTAGCTGGGGAAAGAATGGCAGGAAATCAGATAATAAAAAGTATGACAAAGATCCTAAAAATGATATGATTTAGGGAGAAAAACAAAATATATTTTTATGTAATAATAAATGAGTAGGCAAAAGATAGATATAGATAAAGAGCTTAATGCCTAGGTGGATTATGTTAAAAGCATAGCATTACATTTCAGTGGACAGTGAAAATAGAATCCAACAAAGGCTTTATGAGAGAGATGATGTGTCAAATGAACATTTAAAAAATTTAAATACATGGATGAAGTTAGTGCTAACAATATGTGCTGATGGATTAGAACATGAGGTATAAAGGGAAGATTGAAAATTGATTCCACAGTGTTTGGCTTGAGTAACTGGAAAACCAGAATTACATGTGCTGAGGAACAAACAGAAAAAAACTTACTGGAGGCACTTTAGGAATGAGGACTGAACTGGGTATTTAAATTTGTGTCATCGACCCAGAAGTTGGCATTTGAAGCAAGGAGACTGGTTGAAATCATCTGCAGATGGAAATACATAGAGGAGGACCAAATATGAAGCAAATGTAATTAAATATTTTAACAGTGAAAAGATAAAGAGCAACCAAAATGATAGTGATGTATGAAGCTGGAGAAAAATTAGAAGAATAAAGGGCTCTGGAAGCCCATTCACAAATAGATTTCAGGGCCAGGTGCTGTGGTACCCAACTGTAATCCCAGCAACTAGGCAGACTGAGGTAGAAAAATTTTGATTTCAAAGTCAGAGGCAGCCTGTAAATCTTAGCAAGACCATGAATCAAAATAAGAGATTTTTAAAAAGGGGACCTGAGGTAGCTCAGTGACAAAACACTTGCCTACCATGCACGGGGCCCTAGGTTCAACTCCACAATACTGAAAAACAAACTAAACAAAAAAGCATATTTCAAGGAGGAAGTGGTGATCGTCTTTGTCAAATGGTATTGATGAACCCACTATGATAAGCATTAAGAATTGTCCATTGCATTTCATTGTGCAGAAACCTTTGGTGAACTTGTTAAGAGTATTGTCAATGGAGTGATAGGGAACCAAGTTCACCTAGAAGGAATACAAAAGAGTTATCAGAAACAGAACAAATATGGGCCTTTGCAGATGTTTTGCTATAAAGCAGAAAAGAGAAATGTGGAGTAGCCAGATGATGATATGAGAACAAAAGAATGTTGGTTTAAGAAAAATAAACTTACTGAGGAGAATTATGAAGCAATTAAGAAAATCTATTATGAAAAAGGAGAAGGGATGATTCTCTCTCTCTCTCTCTCTCTCTCTCTCTCTCTCTCTCTCCATATATATATATATATATATATATATATATATATATATATATATATATATATATATATATGTCACTGCATAGATAAAAACAATCTAGGCTCAGTCAACCCTCTAAACATTGTGGAACAATTCCAGAGCAGGTGTATTTTCCTGGAGACTTGAACAAATGTAAAAGGTAGCAGTGAAATCAAATCTTTCTTCTCTTCTCAAGGATAAAATTAAAGTAAAAGCCACCTCAGTCTTAGGAGTGGATAAAGAAAAACCATTGTGATTGGGGGAAAAAAGTGCCGAATTTAAATATTTATCCAAGTGGTTCTGAAATAAATTAAAAGAATCATCTTATCCCCCATGTGTCAGGCAGCTTGTCATGCTGTGGGGGCTTACATGTTGCTGTGATGCTGAAAGCTATGCCACCAGTATTTCAGACACCTGCAGGGCCACACATTGTAGACAGATTTCACCTGGGCTTCCAGACTAAGACAGACTATGGATAAGGACCCAGCAGCTAATTCCTAAAACAGTTAGCCATTGAAAACCTTATGAAAAGCAGAGAAGCACTGTCAAATATAGTGCCAGAAAATGAGCCCCCCAGGCTGGCAGGCACTCGAGAAAAGACTAGGGAAGAATTGTCTCCTTCAAGTAGAATCAACCTTAATGACAGGAATGGAGTAAAAGTCCTAGGACCTCCTTTTGCTAATGGGGCACGCCTCGAAATGAGAAGAAACATAGTGGTTACAACATTGGGCTCAAACATAAAAAGATCATGTACATTGCACAGTATTGAATAGGTTTCATTCTGTTGTACAGAATCTGACTCAGCGGTATCCAACAACAAAATTTACATGGTGATTACATTTAAAATATTTCTCATTGCTTTTCCACTCCCTCCCAAGCTTACACTACTTCTGTTAGAGTAATAAGCATCCAAAATGCAATTAAAGAACTCTGAATTCGTTTTTCCTTCAAAATGGGGAATTTCCTTCAAAATAGTTGGTCTTCTTACTCCCTCAATTTTCTTACCTCTTTGTTGAAGCAGCTATTCTGAGACTCGCTTTTAGGGACCTGGTATTTAAAGGTACTAGGGTTTGGCTTGCTCTGCACACCCTGAGGCAGAGTTCTTTGGGTTTGATTCTCAGCATTGCAAAATGGGAGAAGGACCTGTCAGCCCACTCCCAATAAAGAATCAGCCATTGAAACCCTATGAATAACAGAGAAGCACTGACATAGTGCTGGACATGGCATAGTGTCATGGAGTGTTTCATTCTGCTATAGACAGAGTTGCTGTGACTCTTCCTGTTTCAGCAATCCATATATCTTTGGTGAAACCTGTTATAGCTCTACTGATCTTTCCAGCATATTTTGCCTTCTTCTCATCCTCTGCTCCATACTGACTTGGTCCCTGATCTCTAGATTACTACTCTCTTGTCTTCTTTGCTAAGTAATCTTCTGGTGAAAGGGATCCCTAGTGCCTAGATAGAATCAAGCTTTGTCATATTAATAAATTCTATGTCTGTGGCACCCTGCATGAGTTGGTCATACTGCAAAGTTGTATTAATAAATACTAAGTGTAACTTTTACAATCACATGCCCAAATAAATATCATCCTCCTTAAATTATACATGACAAAATTTGAGCACTGAGAAAGAAGTTAAGTGACTTCCTGAAAATACTGAAAAGTCTGCATTTAAAATCACTTCTAACACCAAAGTTTTAACCATGTTAACTTGACTTGCTACAGAATTGTTTGTGTTTGACTGAACTTACCAAAGTTCTTTCTTCAAATTATTCAAAACCAGTTAATAACCACTTGATTTAGCCTCGTTTCAGCACCACTGGCATGACTCCCTGTGAATGAGAGTCATATCCTAATGTTTCACCAGCCAGTCCTCTCTTACATGAGCCAAACATGAAAGAAAGGGAGTGCAATAGTCCTTCAAGAACTTCAGGGTAAGGACATAATTATTTGTGTAAACTAGAGGAGGGAGTAGATAAAATCCTTTAAATGAGAGCAATGTTAAGTTTATAGTGCTGAAATAGCTTAGGGGTGAAGTACTCTGGCTGCAGAAGCACCTGGGCTGGAATCTCAGCTCTAATAACACCTACCTCACTATACCTGGGTTCCGTCATCTATGAGAGTAACATCAAGAAGTGCATCAACATGCAGTGAGGATGAAATAAGTTAATACATGTAAAGTTTTTATTTTAAAAATATTCATTCACTTTTTATTTACTATTTATTTATTGCTGTATTTGGGGTTTGAACTCACAGCCTTACATATATTTTTCAAGTGCTCTACTATTAGGTTGCATCCTCAACTCATTTTTTGTCTTTTCTTAAGAAGGAGTCTTAATGAGTTATGCAGACTGCCTCTGGCCTCAAACTCACAATCCCCCTACCTCTGTGTCAAGCACATGTAAAGTATTCAAAGCAGTGCATGGCATATTTGTAACCCTGTAATATTATTATCATTTTCACTTCCTTGCTTGTAAGATTGTGCTGGGCACAACTGTCCATCCTGCAGAAAGTTTGATGGATCTCAGAGCTATTAATGACCTTCTTCCACACCACTGTTGGAAGCAAAGTGGGTTTTCTGGTCAGAAAAAGTCTCAATTAAATCAAATTCTACATGTCATGTTATTTCCCTGGTAATACAAATGCATAATGGCATTGTCATTTAGAAGATAAAGAAATAGATCTTCCAATATTGTCCCACTTGCTCCACTTTCACTAATGATATTTTTCAGCTTTTATTCATATATAGCAGTTACATTCATACTATATCATTCCTTAGTCAGATTTTTACACTCAGGTTTGATTGCTTGACTCTTCCAGGATGCCTATTCATTAGTGTCTTAATCATAGGATCACATTTCTTCTGACTGCTGCCCAATTTGTCTACATTGTTTTCAAAATGAGATATCTGTAGGCAAATGGGATTTTGAAAGTGGAATCTCTCTATCATTAGAGGGGAATCTACCATGTTCTGGGTCCAATCTGATGGCTTTCTGTCTACATCCCTAAATAACCTTAGCTTTTTCACACTCAATATTATATGTCTAACTAATTGCAGTATCATCCCATAAACTGCCCGCCTTCTTAGAAGATTCTTTAACAATATAGCTTTCTGCATTATATTCTTCTCAACTGTCTACATACCAAAATGTGCAAGTTTGCTTTTTCTTCAAATGGAATCTCATTTTCCATTTTTAACTCTTACTTAAAGTGACATCTGATGGAAAAAGTATTAAGTTTCTCTTAATACTTTAGTAGGTTACTTCTTTATATCACAACAAGTTATCCAGAACTTAGAAGAAATAGTTTTCAATCATATATTTTTTCTCCTTTTTTTTTTCCTAAAAAAGAATTGGTGCCATGTTTTATAAAATGACCCAACTTTTTCAAATGCATGTTACGATCTGGCCCAATTACAGAAATAGGAGGCTCATGCCATTCACTCAACAGTTTGTTTTACTAAGTACACAGTTTGATAAGCACAGAATGACTGATTTATACTTGGTACAAGAGGAAGAAGTTGCCTTGGATAACTATGGACATCTTGTTATATCCCATTCTCAAATCTGTCAACCATCTAATGACAACCAGAGCACAAAATAATATTTTACTTGTTCATAAGCAACAAGGCCCATGAGTAAAAATAGCTATTTTTTTCAAATATTTATATGATAAGAGTCAAGCTGTGGTATACAGCTAGCCTCCCTGAAATCATTCTAAAGCATATAGTGTCTTCATTTTCCACATACCTATTCAGTAAGATTCTACATGTGTGATTATTATATTGTTAGCATTCTTCTGGAACAAAGTATCCAGTAGACATCAAACCCTGGTGTATTTGAGTCATTTGGTGTCAAACAAATGTTTCAAGAAATCCTCTTGTTGTGTATAAAGGATAATTCCTATGATCTAAAAACAATATCATGTCAACTGAAGTTTTTAAGGATTTTAGATGACTACAATTTAAAATCCATGTTTTTGGAAAACTGAAACAAATGCTCTATATGATCCCACTTTGAACTAGACACAGAACATTATCAAGGTCAAAAATTACTTTGGGGCAAATGTTCCCTTATTGTTATAAAATAAAAGTATTGTATCAAATGAGCAACATCGTTTTCTGCTCCAGCCAAACTAGATGTATGGAGCAGGCTTCACTTCTGGGAAACATTTATTCTTTTGCTACTTTTCCACATCTGAGTTCTTAAATATGGAGTGTGGCCGGGCTCAGTTTGGGGCAATTTTCTCTATCCTTTCTCACTATCTTGGTGATTTCTTGCAGCATAGTGATTTTAAATGCTATCTATAAATTCACAAATGCACAAATATTCCTCTGAATTGTCCTTGTGTTTTATGTACAGAGACCAACTTGACATTTTCCCCTAGATTGGCCACAGGTGTCTCACACTGTCGGATATGAGCTCAGAGCTCCTTCATTAAACTTGCTTTTCATAGTTTTCACAGTTACTATCAGTTAATGGCAGTGGCAGCTCCATCCTTCCAGTTGCTCAGAACAAATACTTTTTTATTTTTGGCACACTTTCCATTATCCAGCATAAGAGTATATCTCACTGGCATTGTATTCTCAATGCGCCTGGACTCCTGCCACTTATTTCTCCCTCCATTCATGGGATCCTGATGCATGGCACCATCATGTCTTATCAGTAATATCACAGGAGGCTCCTGTTGGTGCCCCTACTTCTTTTCATGCCAATCAAGTCCATCAAAATCCTCCTTTAACAAAAACCCGACAATAGTTTTTGTCTCAATTAATACAATTGCCAAATATTTTTCTTCCCACAAAAGAGCAGCTTCTTATTAGTTTGTCTTAGATTTATATTTAATCTTTAATTTTTAATTTTTTGATTGACACATAATTGTATATACTTATTAGTGCAATGTGATGTTTTGATTACCAAGTGCATTGTATAATAGTCAAGTAAGGGTAATTAGTATATCATTTTTATAGTGTGTTATTCCTCCTCCTCCTCCTCCTCCTCCTCCTCCTCCTCCACCTCCTCCTCTTCTTCTTTTCTTCTTCTTCACTAAGGGGTTGAACCCAAGGCCTCCTATATACTTTGCAAGCACTCTACCACTAATATGCACCCCTTTTTAATTTTTCATCTTGAGACAGGGTCTCGCTGAGTTATACAGGCTGCCTCTGTCCTCAATCTTGTCATCCTACTGCCTCTGCCTCCCAGGTTGCTGGGATTGCAGGTATGCGTCAGTATGATCAGATTGTCTTATTTCTTTATTGTAAATGCATTCAAAATCCTCTCTTCCAGCTATTTTGAAATCTATTGTGCATTATTAACTATTTTAGCTACCCACTGCCATAGAACACAGGACTTATTCCCCCTTTCTAAATATAACTTTGTACGTGTCTGTTAGCTTCTCCTCAAACCCCACCCACTTCTTTCCCCAGCCTCTGGTGAACATTATGGTACTCTCAACTTCCATGAGATCAAACTTTTTAGATTTTACATATAAGTGAGATCATGTGGCAATTGTCTTTCTGTTCTTGGCTTCTTTGAGTTAACATAATGATCTCCAGCCTGATATATGTTGTCACAAATGGCAAGATTTCATTCCTTGTTATGGCTATATATTATTCCATTGTGAGTGCATACCACATTATCTTTATCCACTAATATGTTGATGAATATTTAGTGATTTCATATGCTGGTCATTATGAAGAGTGGTGCAATAAACCAGGGAGTGTAGGTGTCTCTTCAACATGTTGATTTCAATTCCTTTGGACAGAAATCTGGAAGTGGGACTGCTGAATTATATAGTAGTTCTATTTTTTGTTTTTTGTTTGTTTGCTTGTTTCTTTTTAGGAACTTCCATGCTGTTTTTCATTATAAACTAAATACTTTTAGCTACCTACAAAGGCCCATGTGATTCTGGCATCATATTCTTTCTTGCCCCTACTGACTATTTCCCCAGATAGCCAAAGGTTCCAACTCTCATCTTCTCTAAGTCTCCATTCAAATTCACCTACATTGTGACTACACTATTTAAAATTGTAATGCTCTACACTTCTCGACTTTCTTTCAAGCTTTATTTTTTCTCCAAAGCATTTGTTGTTGTTGTTGTTGTTAGGTGCCGTCAAGTTGGTATCCAACTCATAGTGACCCTCATAGGGTTTTCAATGGCTGACTGTTTCGGGATTGTCTTTGGAGTGGATTGCCAGGTCCTTCTCCCATTTTTGCGGTGCTGGGAATTGAACTCGGGACCTCAGAGAATGCAGCACAGTGCTCTACCAACTGAGCTAAATCCTAGCCCTCCAGAGCATTTAGCATTGTATAAAATACCATCTACTTTTTATTTTATTTATCATCTCTCATGCAAGAAATGTTAAACTCCATTAGGGCAGTGCTTTTTGTGCTTTGTTAACTTTCATATCCCTCCTAGTTCCAACAATGTCTGGCACATAGACACTTAAAATATTTATTGAAAGAAGTAAAAGTTCCATGTTGTAATCTCACCTCATTTTATTTTCATAATCATTGAAAAGACAGTGTATGGAAGGTGGTTGTGATGATCATTACGGTGCCACATTCACATTGTAAAATTACTCACAAGTGAAAGAAGGAGAATTAATCTAAAAAAAATGCTTCATAATCTAACATTAGCCCATACGTCTAATTCACAGTATCATCAATCTCTTTTGTATGCTAATATATGCTCTTGAAGACTAAGATCTTTGAAGATGTATCTCAATAAGGGAAGATTAATCAAAAGGGCAGGAAAATGATTCAGAATGGCCTAGCCCACTCCTCAATCCCACCACTACGGTCATTTTCTGTCCCCGCCTTTTGCCTTCTTCATGAGTGTTTCTGTTGTAACAGACCTGTGGATGTGAAGATATAGGGGACTGAAAACTCATCCCAAAATGATCTCCATTTATCTCAACCAGAGAAGTGTTCCAGTGAGAGCCTATATGAGGCTGAAGTTTACAGTACAGTATTTCTGTGCATAAACTTAGCATATATATCATGGAATAGGAAAGATAATTTGATCTGTGTGCAGAAAGAGAATGTCTTTCCTCTACATCTCCATATTCCTCTACATCTCCTCTACATCTCCAGTATTCTGTATTATCTAGGTAAGAAGAGGAAATCAGGACAATCCAACTCTGTAAAAATTTAAGCTCATCAAGACCTGGTTTATATGAGCTACTTTTCAAGAGCATAAGCAGTTTTATAACTTATAGAATTAATTGTATGTTATTTTACTTCCTCCTATTTTTGTTTCCTTTGCTGTTTCAATTTTTCCTTTTCCAACATTCTCTCCTCTCTCATTTATAAATGCTCTTTATAATTATCTGCCCTCTCCCTGACTCTCAGTCTCAGTGGATAGAAGATTACCTTGTCTATTTTGGCACTCCCCCTCCACATGTCTTTATTATTGTTATTTAGAATGCAGGAAATCTATAACAAGGAATGTTAAGTAAATCAGATAAATACAATTAAGAATAATAATCATGTTGGATTAAAAAAGATGTTGAAATATACATGCCATGAAACTAGTAAAAAGTAACTGAAAAGAGATATTGATGGGGTATGTAAAAGAAACTTTTGTTATTATTCTAAAAATATATGATGAAATTTATTTATACGAAGTCTGTAAGTCATTTTTCATTGAGATACAACATTTACACATCTTTATGAGACACTTTTGGCTATTTGCTACATGTGTCCAATGTGTAATATTCAAATCAGAGGAATAATTTGGATGTGGATAAGAATTATAATGGAACATTTAAAAAAAAATGAAGAAAGATGGTCTTTTTTACCCCATCTTAGAATGATGCTTAACTAAACCTGTTAGTACAAATTACAGGAAGCATTCCCTTCTTTCTTCTCCCAATAATTAGAAGTACTTCCTTCCTTTGCCAATGTTATTTGTTAAATTTCTCATTATGTCCTATTTTGAGGCAATGTAACATCAGTCTCCCTTAACTTTTATTCAAAATCCAGTAGTTGAGGGCATGAATTTGAGCAAATGCATGAGTGCTCAGAAAGAGGAGTGACGAGCTCCCCCATTGACAGTTCCTTTATACTTCCTGGTACAGAGTAACTAATTGAAAATTATCTGTTCAAAGAATAAATGAGTATTATATGTACATACAAATTTAGCTACTTAGAAATGTACAAATGTCAGTGTCTAGGTGTTGCTACACCTAAGTTGCATTTTCCACCTTTAAGTGAAGGACAAATAAAACACTCACTGTTGCACCTTTACCATAAGACCATCCTTTCCCGCTCCTTGATGCCCTTAGTCATCCATTTGTTTGCAACTGGTGTTTGATCATAGGCCAGCTTTTGGACATAGCTTATGGATTCAGGCTCAAGACTTTATATGAAGTTTCCAACTAGAATTATTATTTTGTAAGTCCTCAGTCTTCATAATACCTTGTACTTTCACCATGAATTTAGGCTACCTATGTATTTAATTTACAATGTTATCTTTTTTCATACTCATTTAATTTCCTTCCTTCCTCCCCCTTTTTTCTTTCTCTTTCTTCTCTTTCTCTTCCCTCTCCTTCCTTTCCACTCTTCTTCCTCCTCCCCTCTCTTCTTCTTCTTCTTCTTCTTCTTCTTCTTCTTCTTCTTCTTCTTCTTCCTTTTCTTCTTCTTCCTCCTCCTCCTCCTCCCCTTCCCCTTTCCCTTCCCCTTCCCCTTCTTCTTCTCCTTCTTCTTCTTCTCCTTCCTTCCCTCTTGCTCCTCCCCTTTTCTATCTTCCTTTCCTTTTGTTATACTGAGGGGTTGAACCTCTGTACATGCTAGACAAGTGCTTTATCACTGAACAGCAATTCCAACCACTTTTTAAATTTTTGTTTTAAGACAGAATCTCACTAAGTTGCACAGCCTGCCTCTGGCCTTGAATTTGCTATCCACCTGCCTCACCCTCCTGAGTTGATGAGATTATGGGTATGTACCACAGCACCTGACTTTTTGTTTTGCTCATCATATTCTCAAATGATTCAAATCACCTCCCTAGACATCTAATTGAAAAAGTCTGATTCTTTTATTTGAGCATATATCCTCACTGACCATTTCATAACTAGTAAAACCACACACATTTTGTCATGTCAGGTACTTGTTTTTTCATGTGATTGTCAGTTCTATTTGTGCAAAAGCTATCAATTGTAAACTAAGCACAGATCATAAACTACTATGTAAAGGCCACTCAGATGTTTGTTGATTAACTAATTCTGGATGCTCTTAAGCTTCCCACGACGGTAGTTCTGTACAACACAGACCAGTCATTGATTTCATTCTTGGCTCTTACATGCCACAATGCCTCCAGGTTTAACTACTGTAATTTACACTTCTATTTCTGGGCTACTTGGGATGATTCTCAGATCATCCCAAGCTCACCATTACAAGCTCACCAAATAATGACTTCCACTGTTTTATTCTTCTTTCACATAAAAGAAAATCTGTCTGGAATGTGTTGCTGCTGGATTTGACTCAAAAGTCAATGATATGAGAAGCAGCATTTCTAAAGTTATCTTGGTTTTTCTGTAACAAGTGCAAAATGGCTGCTACCACTATAGGCATCAAGTTTACATTCAAGGAAAAAAGCTGGAGAAAAAGAAAAAAAAATGGAGCCAGTAATATATTTGGTCCCTCACAAAGGCCAGAGTTTGCTAAGAAGCACTCTTGACATCAGTGATGCTTCTGTAAGGAAGGTAAGCAAGGGGAAATGAAGTTAGTAAAATTTTGAGTTAGCAATATCTACCTTCATCACCCTCTTGAGTATGATCTGTAAACTTTAGTTTCTCTGACCATAAACTGGGCATAAGACTAACAATGAATTTAGTCAGAGGAAGATGAGGTTGTAAAGTGCTTGAGATCAAGTTAAAATGACATGTTTAACATTAACTAGAAGAATTGGAGAATGAATTAAGTAATAGATGAAATATAAGGGAAAAGTAGGGAATGGGAATGGGAACCAATATTTGTTGAGCATATATTATGTGTGCGCAAAGACGGGGAAAGGAGCCTCATTTCAGTACTGTTCTCTTTTCTTCCAGTTTCAGGGCAATTGATGCCCAACAAGTCAGGGAACTATCAACGAACAGATTAATAATTCCCTGCTTTTGCTCATGGAAAATATAGAACTAGTCTCATATATGTGGGCAAAAGGAAAACTAAGTTATTTTAGAGAAAAGTTTTAAGTATTTGGGAATCAAAATTCTAATTTGTTTAAATCTAAGCCTCAGAACACTTTCATAGTGAAGTAGCTACCTTTTGAATAAATACTGACAATATTAACAAGCTTTAAATGCTTGTATTATAGATGTACATTTGTGAATATTTAAATACATTTTAAAAAGTGTATCCATTTTAAAATTGTTTTAGAAATATCCAAGAGTAAGTGCAGTTAGTATGTATTTTTATCTTAGTCTACATATTTGACAATTTAGGATAGAAGCTATGATGAACGACGGAGTCGAATCACCTGGACATATTAGTAAGAATAAGAGCTTATATGAGTTTAACACAATAATGAAAAAATAATTCTTAGTTACCTTAAATGACTAGATCAACATCCACAAGATTTCCTGTCGTTCTTGGATATTTATTAAGCACTTTTCTGTGACAATGTACTTGTTAACCATGTATAAAAATTTGCATTTTAAAAATTACAATTAAAATGTTACCAATTCAGAAGGATACCACTTCCTTGCTGTTGTTGTTAGGTGCCATTGAGTGGAGTCAACTCACAGCAACCCTCACAGGGTTTTCAGTAGCGGATTGTTTGGGGATTGCTTCAAGTTCCAACCAGTGAAGATAAAATATTCCTATGCTATATTAATTGGACACTTCTCATATTTGTAATAAATAATGACAATAGCAATGTAATTATTTTCTTCTATTTCAAATAAATAGAACTGCCCTTCATAAGTGAGAAATTGATGTTTTCCTACACTGAAAGTATAGCAATTTTAATTACTTACTTTTGATCTTTAAACAAATGCTGCAGTTTTTTCGGTTTTACTGATGTTTAAACTGTCTAATTTTAAACTTTGTATGAGTAGAGATTTAGGATTTGAAATAAAATTTTAGTTTATTTTATAGTCCTTGAAGAACACTAGGTGGCACTGTTGTCACAATGAAAAAGTGTCCAATGCAGGTAACTTTTCTTCATTCTAGAAATAGAGCCTACTCTTAAAGCTCTTGTTTAAGACCTGACTATGTATTACTTTCACTTTTCCAGTGTGATTAAAATACATTTGTAATAAACATAAAATGGAAAGATTAAAATTCATTGTCAACATCTGCTATTCACAAGAAGTGTGAACCATAACTTTTTAAGGATGTGTTCTGCTAATTCTAGAGTTTAAAAATATGTGAATAAAGAAATAGCTCTTATGAATCAATACCCTCTTTTCTTTGTTAGAAACTTCTACAGAAGTGCATGGTGTAGTGGTGTAGGCCTGTATGCCCAGCACTCGGGATATGAAGGCAGGAGGAACATGAGTTCCAGGCCATCCTAGGCTCCATAGTGAGAGTGTCTCAACACCCACAAAGAAATAATGAAGGAGAGAGAGAGAGAGAGAGAGAGAGAGAGAGACCTATTGTTGTAGTATTAATGTCCAATACTATTTCAAAACTCTTTTTACAATGGAAAATACTGCCTGGAGTTTTATGGTATGCTTAACAATCATTGGCCATTTTTTTTTCTTTTCCTTATTAAATGATAGGATAAACAATTCTAGAAAATATTGTTTAATTTGCAATAAATATAAAGGTACCAAACAAGTGTAGCTTTAAAATATGAGTTTATATGTTTGGATTGTTGTTATTCTTGGTAGGTGCTGTCAAGTCATATCTGACTCGTAGCGACCCTCATAGGATCTTCAATGGCTGTTTGTTTAGGGATTGCCTTGGGAGCGGATTGACACATCCTTCTCCCATTTTTGCGGTGCTGGGAATTGAACCTGGAACCTCAGAGACTGCAGAGCAGTACTCTACCAACTGAGCTAAATCCCAGCCCCCTGTTTTGGGTAGAATCAGGAAAATGTGATTCAGAGAAAAGGAGAACAACTATCAGTATAAGGAAAAGTGCTTACTTCTAAAACAAAAGTTTTGATGTTGGTTAAAGATTTAAGATAGAGGAATGGAAAGAACACTATTCTTATGATGCCAATAGGACACTGGCACAGTCTACTAGTTACCAAAATGAAGACAACTTTCTGTCTGCTGTATCCAACCTTAGATTGGTAAGATGTGTAGAAGCAAAGAGGGAGGTTTGCTGAACACTCTGAGCAACTAGGAAGATCGCCTTCTGATAGGTGATAATAGTTTCTTGCTCTTTGCTCAACGCCACAGTTTACTTCCATAAGAACACAAGTCCTGAGCTAATGTGCCTATGTTTTCATTTTAATAGCTTGTTGAATCATTCATTAAATTCCAGAACTTTGATTCTCTTATATAGAAATTGTGACCATTATAATATTTTGAGTTGATCTGAGAATCAAATTAGAAATTGCACCTGCTGAACAAAATCTGATGCATTGTTTGGCCTTAGGTGGAATGGTGGTGTGGAGGTGATTGTACAAGGTTGCAACTGGTAACACAGTCCTGGGACTACAGACGTGGTGCCATGTCTCAGCTAATGCATTGTCTACAGACATCAGCAGTCTGATCAGAAAAGAAATGTGGAGCAGAGTGCTGTGGCTCACACATGCAATTCCAGCAACATTGGAGGCTGAGGTAGAAGGATTGCAGGTTCAAGGCCAGAGGCAGCTTGTGTAACTTAGAGAGACACTATCTTGATTTAAAAAGTATAAAATGGGATAGAAGTGCAAAGTATGGGTGAGGTCCTGGCTTCAGTGACCCAGCACCACCAAAACACAAAATAAAACAGAAACAAAAACAAAACAAAACAAATTGAAACAAAAAATCCCCACAAAACCAAGTGTGTGAAATAGTTTGGATTTGGAACTGGAATGGTCCCCCCAACAAGTCCCACATGTTAATGGCTTTGTCCTCAGCTTGGTACTATTGGAAAGTGGTGGAAACTTTTAGAAGTGGAGGCTACTAGAGGATTTGAGGTAGCTATGCTTTTGGAGGAGATGGTGGTCAACTGTTCTCTTTCTCTTTGCTTCTTACCAAACACGTAGTGAGAAACTTGCTCTACTATACACTTCTGACCATGATGTGCTGGCTCATCACAGGCCCTAAAGCAATGGCCAGCCAATATGAGCTGATCCTTCGAAAACTGTGAGTCAAAATAAAACTTTCTCCCACATAAGTTCATTCTCTCAGATATTTGTTACAGAAACAGAAAGCCTACTAACGTGTTGTGCAGAAAGTCATCCTATGGTTCAGAAATTTCAGGAATCTTGATTATTCCTCATTTCATTCTATAGGGTATTTCAACCAACTGCAGAGTCTTGGAAAATTACATAATTTCTCTAAGTATTTTCTAACCTATAAAATAAAAATAAAAAGACAGAACCTTACCTTAAGGGAGGTATTGTGAAGAGATATCCTTACAGCTATAATAAATGGAGTAAGTAGATCTTAGGGCATATTACGTTTTACTACCACAACTGCCACAACTTCTTTTGGTCCTACCTCAGGTGACCCACGTATGAGTCCTTAGTCTGTGAGATTTTATTCCTGTCAATTTGAAAAAGCATTTAAAAATTCCAGCAATATACTTGTATGCTGATCTCTCCACTAACCCTGGGAGAAAATGATTTGTCAATATCAGTGGAAGTTAGAAAAAATCACAACAGTCCAAGCCAACTCCCATTACAAAAAGAAACATAAAAGAACACAAATTATTTAAAATGCAGGAATATTGTGAATTGTGAATCAGGATATGATACTGTAATTGGCTTGCCCCACTATACAAATGAAAAATGCTTAACTTTTACCAAATTTAAATCTTCTTTTTTCTAAAACTATACACATACATACACACATGTATACATTTTATATATATATATACATATTTGTGTGTATATACATGTATATACATATATACGTGTATATACATGTATATGCATATATACAATTTAAATATCCTTTCTAAAATTATATATATTCATATATTCATATATACATATATATGTATATATACATACATATATACATATATATTATATATAGTTTTAGAAAGAAGGCAAAGATTTAAATTTGGTAAAAGTTAAGCATTTGATATTTGTATAGTGGGACAAGCTAATT